>OX451215.1:27675853-27903070 GCA_949628195.1 Phasia obesa | reverse complement strand
TATGGTTTAAGCACTTTACCGGTTCAAATTACATAAGCATGTAGCCGTCTTTCACACTAATATTTCAAATTATTAAAATAATACTTTACAGTTATCAGTTACTTCTTTTTTATCTGACTTATCGTTAATTTTGTATGTATTTTTAAAAGTCTCACTAAAATGGAAATTGAGATTGGCTTAGCAATCCCAAAGTGTCTGCAGGGGCGATACCGATATGATCATACTATTTTCTGCCACCATATACAGAACTTGCTTGTTGTCACTAGTTTAAATTTTTCAGTAAACCATTTCTGATGTCATTTTATTTAAACATTATTTCTTATTAATTTGCCGACTTATTAATGCAAAGTCATAAAAAAAATTAAATAGTTAGGTTAAGAGAAATTGAAATATTAAAAAAAATCCGTCCCACATTTTACTTTCTTTTGTAATAAAGTTTCAATTGAATCATCCTACTCTACAAATTCAACAGGAGAATCACCGTATATAACTTACTTTTAAAAGCCGTCTTTTTCATGTTTTTCTTAATTTCTTTTCCTAATATGGTAAACAGGTAAGTTAATTAAAACAACAAAATTTTTTTCCCAAAAAAAAGGCGTTAAAGAGAAATTTTTTTCGAAGCGAAAATTTAGTTGTGTATCAATATTTTTTTTACTTCAAATTTAAGAACCAAGCCTTTAAGGCCAAATATGGTTCAAATACTACTCCATTTTCAAAAATTACAAATCAAGAAGAAAAAAAAAAGTTATTTTTTAAAAAACAATTTCTTAAAAACTAAAAAGTTACATAATTAACCTAAATACTAAAAACTAAAGGCCCTAACTAGCTGATAACAGAAATTTATATAAAAAATTATATGCTGAAGTATGGAGGAAGAGGAGGGGGGTTAAATTAATCGATTAAAGAGCATCAAAATGTTGTTTAAGTTTACGCTTAAAGGTGGTATCTGTGAATTGAAATAATTTTAAATTTATGTAGGATGTTTCACACCCTAGTTATACGTACATGAAAAGATCTTTCATATATAGATGAGGATATACGGTGACATATTATCTGAGGGTTTCTACTTGATCTAGAAAATCTAAAATCATCTCTAATGTACTCGGGACAGTTTCGCATAACGACTTTTCGAAAAAGTAACAAAATTCTCAATTTAATAAAATTCTCAAAAGAAAACCCAACAAAGTCCTTTACAAAGGGAGACACATGATCCCTTAATCTCAGTTTGTAAATGTATCTAATAATACGGTTAAAAGTAAGATGCAGCCTTTTTAGAACAACGCTGTTGGTGCCTGAAAATACTTCCATAGCATAAATAATTTGCGACATTAGCAGTGAACTGGCAACATGCTTTCGAACGCGAAGAGGCAAATATAAATCTAATGAATATAACCGTCTAATGGTTCTATTAATATTTCTATCTATTTTTTTTATCTATATTTTTCACTAGATGTGCATCAAGCCCATTAAACTCCTTAATCGAATCTGAAGGATTATTAGCTACAATCTATCACTCACCTATGTTTATTGCTTTTCGTATATTTTAATTTCTGTTACAGGAATACTTCTGTACATGAAACATTTTATGAAAATATTGTTGCTGGAATACAAAACAGTAATTTTTAGAATTTTTGTCTTTCTGTGTTCGCATCACCTAGAAACTACTGGAGAAATTAAAAAAAAAATTGTTAGAAAGTATCTTAGTATCCCGGTTCAAATATAAGATACTTTTTTCTGCAAAAATTTTTAATTTCCAAGAGAAAATAGCAAAAAAAAAAATAGTGAAAGTAGGCAATTTTAGCGATTCAATGATACTGAAAACTTGGCAGCACCTTTTATTTTTGTCGGCGGGAAATTTTAAATGTTATTTACAGAACTTTACAATAATTTAAAAATTTTAAATAAAGCCTATGTTCCTGAGACAGGTACCTTTAGTTAAAGTAAATGCACAAACCATATCTAAAGCACTATAGAAGTCTTAAAACTTTTTGTGGATTACTTTCAAAGCAATATCGAACAAAATATTGTGAGGACGAACACGACGTAGCGGGCACAGCAAGTTTAACATAATTTTTTAACAATAGGGTTTTTATAGCCTTAGCATAATAGTTTTCGATTTAAAATTAAACTCAAATATAAAGCAATTATTTGCTTCTGCATTGTTATGTGGACTGCCAATTAATTAAGGATTTAATTTTAAAGAATGTGTATTGATGCGATAGGTTATGCAAAAGAAATATTGCTAAATAAAAATATGTAAACCATTTTATGAATAAAAAGAATTCTTATATTTACAACTCATTATATAAAATTTTAATAATGTGTAGTAGAAAAGCTGGAATTCCCATGTTAAAGTAATACAATAATCTTATAAATAATGCATTTAAATTAATATATAATAATTAATATAATAATTAATTGCAGTTTTTCCGCAATTCTGTGACTAAACTTAATTGAACTAACCATTTTCAGTATAATTTGTGAGTATTGTATTGAAGATTCCAGTTTAAAAGAATGATATTTCTGGATATGATTCAGTAAACAAAGACCTGTAAACATTTATATTGACTAAGCGGATAAACTAAATAAACTACAAATCATTGATTAAAAAAATAGTTGATAACTGTTATTCGTTCGATTGTTTCCTTTTCAACCTTGGTAAGTTATAATAAATCTACAGTTTGTGTTTACGATCTAAAGCCATACAAAATTAAATGGCACAATGGTTATCATTATTTCTGTTTTTGTTTTACTCACTGCCAAGAACAATACGAAAGAAAACGAAAAGTTAACCTCTAACTTTTTAGTTCTACTCCATTGAAATTGAAAAATAACATACATAACCAACCAAACTCACATAAAGGAATACGAGAAATTTTATTAAATGCAAGATGATCCCATCGACAGTTGGTTAGAACGAAGTCTATAATACCTCTGGCTAACGCTTTGATCTTTTTAGCTTTTGATGTCTTTATTTATAACCACCTATATTTCTGTGGCATTAAGGAATAAGTGCTTAAGTCGACTTAAGCAAAATTTAAGTTAGTGGCACCTTTGGAATCTCCGTACTCCAAAGTACCCATGTGCAAAGTTTCAATTATTTTGTACTATTTTTGAGGAAGTTATAGCGAAATTTAATTCAGCTTATCTTTTTTCAATGTCTAAACGCATTGGAAAAAAAGCTTAAGAAACTACAAGCTATTTTTCCAAATCAAAAAATCTTTTTTTCACAACTTATTAATTGCAACGCCTGCGTACTTTTCGTAGATCTAAAATAATTTCCAAAACATACGTCTGACTCCCATGTGTGAAGTTTAAAGATCAGCTATTTTTTAAAAAAAAATAATTTTTAAATTTAAAATTGCTTTCCTACAAAACTTAAAAATCAGACTTAAGCACTTTTTCCTTTTTGCCACAGATTTGTTGTTGCTTCAGTCAACTTTTATTACTAAAAACAAAGCTGTCAAATTAATACATAATTAAAAAGCAAGTGATTAGAAATAAATTATTATTTTTTCTTGTGTGAAATTACATTTGTTTTAATTATTTTACCAATTTTTTTAATAAAAGATGGATGATAAAAGAAAAAGGTAAAAGCTCTTTTACTTGCAAAATATATTTTTAAAAAAGCAAAAGAGAATTGCACGAAAACAAATATTACGCATTGTTTCCTAATATACGCTTAAATTATGTAAAATCCTTTAGTTTTCATCGCATGGACCCCACTACGATTGATTGGGTCAATTCCAATGTTTTGCTATTGTCGTCCAAATGCTTTGCTTTACATGATTATTTTTATATAAGCTATTGCTCATGCCGTACATGCATTATCATCCGGTCTTTTTTAATTTTTTTATAAGCTTGAGGACAATTGCTTCATTGAACTCCATTTTCACAAAATATTTTTTTTAAATAAAACTTTATTGATAATCAACACAAACAAATTAAACGCCACAATTTCATGCTATGCAAACACTATATGATGTGGAGACTCTTTTCAGCTTTTTCCGAAAAATGTTTAATGGCACAAATTAAAATTAAACCAAATCAAGCTAAGTTGTCCGAACAAACTAACTTCTCTCACTCTCCACAGTGGTTTGAAAAGATTTATTTTGAGACCTAACTCTCATGAACCACTGAGGATATCTTAATGTAATGCCAAATGTTAAGATTTTAAAATTTAAGTAGACCCTGAAAATATCTATAAAAATATGCCAACATGTGTAGGTTATCGCTTTTAGTTTGGGAGAAAATTGGCTTTAATTTTTTTTTTTTTTAATTTAGGCCGACCTAAAGTATTTTTGGCGTGGGTTATTAATTTATCAGACATTGTTATTCTTGATAAAATTTAGAATAAATTAGTTTTAAATTTGGTTTTGAAAGCGCTTTTCGTTAAAAAAAAAATACAAGCAGAATTTTTTCCAAAAACCAGGATCTTATAAATTTTCTTATTCTGTCTTGAAATTTCAATTATTCTCAATTTTTAAATCGTATGCCCCGATGTGGGCCATATTGCCTTAATACTCAATAGAGTATGAATAACAATTTAAAATAACAATCAAATATACATATTACTCACGTTGATTCCTTTGAAACTCTGGAACTAGCATCCGAATCATGACGACGACGTTTGGCATCCGCACGGGTATTCTTATAGCGAGGTCTATAGAAAAATATTAACAAAAATTATATGACATCGATTTTTTCTTTATAGAACTTACGGTGAAGTAACTTCAGAAGCTATTGGTGATTTTTCTTCTGAATCAACACGCCTACGTTTATCACGCATTCCACCAGATGAGCGGTCCCTAGAATGATGACGTCTACGTGTGCGGGGCATCTAAAATGTAACATAAACATGTTGCATGTAAATATTTATGTGGCATAGAACATTAATCACTGCATAATTAGCACAACAATATGTATTTTGAGGCTAAAACTCATGACCATGTAGCATTATGAATAATCATAGATGAATAGTTAATATATAAAGAATAAATAATACCTACATTGAAGTAAAAATAAAACTAAAAACGAACTAATAATTATCAATTATTAATAATCTGAAATTGTATAGGTATTTCAAAACTAATTACAGGAACTTTGTTTCTGCGCCCCCTATAACACCTAAATAGTAAATTTCTATACCTATTCTTTATCAACAATGATATTTAATCGTCAGAGCAAAAAATTTTATTTAGAACGCATTAATTACCTTTTTATTTAAAAACAATTTGTGATACTTTTGAGTTTGGAATCAAAAAGGTCAAAACCGAAAATCCAAAAAAAGAAAATCAACAAAATTAATAAATAGCTTTTTTACACAAAAAATATGTAAAACTCGTTTTTTAAATAAAAACACTAAGCAGACGGACAAGCGATGAAAACGACAAGCCACAAAATTAAAAAGCGAGACGAAAAAAATTGATTTTTATTTTCCACTTGTGTTTTTCTTGATTCTACAATGTTTTACTGGTTAATGTATTTACTTGAAACACAAAAAATTATATTAAGCACTAGCCTGTCAATAGTTATATTAAAGTTCTTTAAATAATTAAAATATCTATTTGTAAATTTTAATACAAATTTTCCTTGTTGGAATTTTCTTGGTTGTCAAACTACACTCGAGTTTGTGACACTTTTGTATGAGATGACATCTAGCGGTTATCTGCTCAACTTTAATTAATGAAAACAGGGTGTATCCGAAATTAACGAATATTGCCAGATATAAACACCAAAAAAAGTAAAAATAAAGGTTATAAAATGACGATGGCCAACAAATTTTTAGATCTACAGTATTTTAGGCATTATTTTATTGAATTTAAAATAAAAAACCAGCAATAAAACAAAACATAAGCTTTAAAATTTATTATAATAACCTAAAATGTTCCAAAATGTAGTGCACAATCAGGGGCCTAATCGCCGCATTCGATATCGAGACAAATCTCTGGTAATTTTTGATTTTGGTATCATGGCACTCGATATCGAATAAAAAGTATCGTAATTTTATTCGAAAGAAAATGTTTTTAAACCGTGTTTTCTGGTTCACTTGTTGACTTATTATTCTAATCTATTACAATTTGATTTAAATAACGATTCGATACCTGTCGAATGGCATAATTAGCTTACTTGATTCGTATCGAATTTGTTATTCGATACGATAGTTTAGTCGACATCGAATGCTGCAATTAGGCCCCAGAGTTTTTCTCGAGAGGAAAGTTTAGAAGCCCATAACTAGGGACGCGTCAGCCAAATTTTTCACTTGAATTGTTCTCTTATTTTTTGATTTTCTATTACCCTGAATACTTTTTTATTGGACAAGCTTTGCTAAGCTAGATTTAAGCCAAATTTACAGACAAAAAATTATGTTCAATACTGATTTTTGCGAAGTTGTGGTTCGATCACAATTAAACTTTGTAGAATTACGGGTAATACAAAAAACTTGTACACACATGATCTCGCATTGATGAAAAAGCGCGAAAATATATAAACAAATAACTAGAAATTCCACCAACATATCGAAAAGTGAATAAATAAACAAACTTTATTTACAGTCTTCCGTCACAAAACTCATTATTATTAATCGAATGACGCGAAGAGTATATAACAAATTGACACACACACCTTCAAACGTAACAAAAAAACAGCATATTCGCACACAAGAGAAAATGAAATTTGGAGTTAAAATTAAATTATTGTTAAACCAATTATCATTGATTTTTAAAAAATAATAAATGTTTTTCTTGTTACTTACGTTTATTGGTTCTGCAGCTAGTCTTGTAAAATTTGTTCTTGTTGTTGCCGAAGTGGAGGCAGTGTTGCTGCTTGATGCAGTTGTCAAAGAATTTGGAGAATAGGTTAGAGCCAACAGTGAAGGCGAAGCTACAGCAGGAAAATATAATTTATTCCAAAGCAAATTGATCAAACTCGATACACGTTTCCAAGTTGTTAAGGCAGGTTTTTGCAAACTTATGTACATGGAGGTAATCCACAATGCCTAATACACCGTTCTTAAATTGTTTTTGTTTAATATTTACTTCGCAGTAATACAGTTTAAGGCTGTAAACACTCTTTACTTTATTTAAATCAAACCAAACTTATTTTTTTACAACCATTTACAATTATTTTATTTACTGGCAAAGAAAACAATTTTAATTTACTTTTCCTTTGAATTTTTCTTGTGTTTATGTTATAAATCTGTTTTGCTTACAAAATGTCAAATCGGCAAAACGAAAAAACACAAAAAAAAGAAAACAAAAGCATAAAAATCGAATTTATATGGGCGAAACAGAGACAACTATTTACATCACTTACAACAGAAAAAAAGACGCTGAAAATGCAATTTTT
Organism: Phasia obesa; assembly: GCA_949628195.1. Lineage (NCBI taxonomy): Eukaryota > Metazoa > Arthropoda > Insecta > Diptera > Tachinidae > Phasia > Phasia obesa. Next base: position 27,895,723 of record OX451215.1, on the reverse strand, counting down.
ATGCCGTGAAGTGTAACTACAAAGAAATTACAAAGTATATTTAATTACTAAAACTTGTTCAGTGTTAAACTTTTCTTCAAAATATATGCCTTCATTCGATAAACAAGACTTATTTCATTTCTTATTAAATTGAACGCCGATTTTATTAAAATTAATTAAATGGATTTATATACAACTTTTAGTTAGCGCGCTTTAACAGGTATTTTTTACGTTTTTGCATACAATTCGTTACTTTACTAACGAATAAAATGACAAACTGCAGCTAACTTCAGGGAAGAAAACTGATGAAATTAATGACATTGCCATGTTAAAAAATATGCTGTTTGAAAAACTTGTCTATTTTTTTAAATTACAGAGTTACAAAGGGTAAAATATCCTTAGCTTCCAAAGTCTGCAATTAATCTAGGTAAAATTTAAAAGAGTTTAATGTTGCTTGTCCAGTAAAAAATTGAGCTTGAAAGTACTCCTCATATGAAAAGTTGAGTTTAATTTAAAAGCTCCTCCAGTGAAAAATGACATAAATGGTGTTCCACCAATGTCAAACTATGTAGTTGAAAAGAAATTACTAGGTTATACACAATAACCAAAACGAATACCACGGGTATTAGTGGTCTTACTGGTGTTGGTGGCTGACTAATGCAGCCACTAATAACAGTATCACAGTACAGGTATTCGAGAAAGCTAATCAGCAAGTGATTAACACGCAAACCACTTAATTGACTTTAAGCGATGGCAATGACGTGCGCACGATATTCCTCAACCCAGAGCTACTTTACGGCTGAAAAACTCGGCTACGTGATAAGAATAACCAAATTTAATACTAATAAATTACTAAAATCTAAAGGCCTACACATTCGTACGATTCAATCACAAAAAAAATCTGACAGCATTCTGTCCTACTCAAAAATTCGTTTCAAAATGGTGATGTAGATGCCACACTATCATACAAAACAAGATTTTGCAACTCTGATCGCATGGAAAAATACTATTTTATGAATTTTTTCAAAAGATTATAAAATCGTACAGGTGCCATATTCTGTAATTCTCTATCATACTTTTTGAGCACACATGCAATTTTTGACAAATCGTACGACTGAGTATGATAGTATGAAAATGTTTAAAGCCAATTTTCTATAGGGCAAGTTTTCTTGCACTAGTTTAAATATTTTTGGAAGAGAAAATGAGTCTATACTCCTCTCTCATACACAAAGATAAAATTAATAGCTGCGCAACAAAACTTGCCCTTTGAAAAACAGTGTCTCTAATCTGTAACTTTAGCGAGGAATTTCTCACATAAATTTGTTACTTATAGGTGTTTGTGATGATATATGTATAAAGGGCTTAAAATAATACTTTCAATGATGAAAAAGAAACTGAACTGCTAATTAAATATTATGTAAAGCCAAAATATAATTTTCTAGAAGATAAGCAATTATTTACAGCCAAGCTCAGAGATAAAAAGTTATTTGAAGAGTGTTTTCAAGAACAAAATTTTGTATGGATTTGAGAAACTGCAATCACATACCAAGACAATAAATAGCGCTAATAAGGAAAAATTGTTAAAGGCCATATTAGTAGTTAAAGACTTTAGACAATAAATAGCGCTAATAAGGAAAAATTGTTAAAGGCCACATTAGTAGTTAAAGACTTTAGACAACTCAGAGAAACTATAGGTTTAGTAAAGAGTCCAGTAAAATTTTTATATTAGACACCGCTCGATTTTTCTCAAAAAATTTTAATGTTGAAATTGTGAGTTAATACCCTATTGCTCAATAAGTGTGAATGTTAAGTATTTGATTAAAGTTAAGATTAATTTTCTTCAGTTTAAAAATTACAGAACATACTTAAAATCCCAACATTCGAATTGCCATATTAAAATAAATTTTATAAGGCAATGCTGCCAAGTTCACACCCAATATTGCCAGTTGTTATTTTTTATTTCAACTTAATTTAACAGTTTCATATTTGTCAGTTTCAGGAGACAAAAGTTTGTTTTTACTTTTGCTGAAGTTTTAGTGATTATTTTTATTTTAGTGATAAAAAAAATAAAGTTTTTATATAAAGTTTACCATGTAAAATAGAAAACTTGAATTCCAATAAAAAAAAAATTAGAAATAAAGCAAAAGTCCGTAAACGCCTGTGTAATTGTTATTAAATTTTTAAGGTAGTTTGAGCATAAATGGTTCTTTGATCTTTAAATATATGATCTTTTTTTGTCTTTCGGTGTGTGCATTTTGATTTGAATTTGTTAAAATTTTTGGCAATAAACAATAAGCAATGACGTCACATTGCATGTCTGCTTATTAATAATAATTTGTAATTAAAAGCTGAAAAAGGAAAATGAGAAACAAATTATTTTTATTTAAATGGCAAAGTTTTTTTTTTTGTTATTTATTTAGAACAAAAACAAAACAACATATTATATTAAGGAAGTACCTATTCAATTTGTGATGTTTTCGAAAAAATAGCAAATGATGTTGTAAATAGTAATAAGTACCTATGTAGTATAATAAAAATTAAAAAAAAATAAATATTATAAGTAAACCCTACAACCAATCTTCATATTTTTTTTATAAAATTAAATGAAAGTGATATACATATCGCACCCTAAATACAAAAGGATAACAACTCAAAATATTCTAAAACTGATTTTTTTCCATAAATTAATTCAGAGTACATATATCTAACTACTGCAAAAATTTCTTTCACATCACTATCTTCTTTAACTGGAAAAATACAGTTATGTCTATTTTTATGTTAATTGTGTTGCTTCTGCACATAAACAGTTTTTTGTGTCTTCTGAAAATTTTAGTATTTTGAGTTGTGATCCTTTTGTATTTAGCGTGCGATATGTATCTGTTACAAATGTTTCGACTTTAGTATACCGGTTCATTTTATATTATAAGTTTTATAAGTTCTTTTATTATTATTTTATATTTAATTGTGAGACTCTCACTTCTATAGTGCTTTAGTTATTGTTTTTATGTATTTACTTTATATAGAGGTGCCCATCCCTGGGTAAATACTCAGAAACAAGGACTACATTTAAAATGTATATAAAATCTAAAATTATTATAAAGTAATGTAAATATTGTTAAAAATATCCCGCTTTAAAGAATAAAAGATGTGCACTACCTTTAAATCTGTAAAATTGCGTATTTTATCTATTTTCTCTTGAAAATGAGAAAAAGTATTCTATATTTGAACCGCGGTACTAAGGTACCTCCTCACAACGTTTTTTTTAAATTCATACAGTAGTTTTTACGTGATGCGAATACAGACAGATAGACCGACAGAACAAAAATTTCGAAAATTGCCAAAAATTTTCAACAAATATTTCATGTACAGAAATGGTCCTGTTACAGTTTTATTATATGTATAGATATTTATAGGTTGTTTACTAAATAAATATTGCCAGGTAATTTATTTAAATTTTATTAATATTAAGCTTTAAATTACAAAAGCGGTCATTAATGATGTAACATTAAAAAAATGTAGTCGAATTGATATAATCTTTCCTTTTTTGAACACGGTTGGTTAAACAAATTAAGAAAGGCCACGGTGGCATAAACTTAAACGGGAATTATATATTTTACCACGTTTAAAATCTTAAACACATGTAAATATGATGACCCATTTATTCCCAAAGGTGCAATAAAAAATTGAGTTATTAATAGACTGCATCTGTGTGTGTAGCATTAAATAGGCAAAATTTTAACGGAGCACAGTAGACCATTTTACGAGAATGCGTTAAAAAATCCATAACATGATTGGATATATAATTTGGATAAGCGGGTTTTTGTTTGTTTCGTAGGTGGGACTTTGGTGTTTAATTCTTTTTATAAAACGTAAAAATTTATCGATGAGAAAAAAAGAGTTGTGGAGGGTTTAAATACATTGTCATTTCAAATTGAATTTTATTAGATGTTAAAAAAGGTTTGTTTTTTGTTTTATATCTTCTTATTTACAACTAATACTTATTAATAATTTCCTTAGCAAAATCTTGGCAGAAAACCCCAAACTTTGACCCCGGCACAGCGGACATCTTTTAAGAAGGGTACAAAAATTTTTTTTATGATTACCGAATTTTAAAGTTATGTTACTTATTTAAAGGTGAACCTCGGAAGCCAAAAATTACTCATGTATTTTAACTATATCACAGCGGACAAGGTGATCCAAAATGGACATTCCAGTATTTCACTGAAATTAAATTTTTTTTTAGTAAATTTTATTTTTTAAGATTTTAATGTAAAATAGATTTTGTATAATTCTGTAACTTATTAGCTATTACTGCTTAAAGAATATAGTCTTTGTGTCTTTTAGAAATATTTGAACTTTTTTTAAAGGTCCAAGATGCCGAAAAATCCCCTCCTTAATAGAAAAAAATACGTAAAAAACTATAAAATGTATCGGTTAAGCCTGGTACTGTGTTCAGTTTTTCATGCGGAATGCTCTCAAACTACATACATAAAAAATGTATGTACATAAAAAAATGTATGTAGTTAGTCATGAAAATCCAAAAATCGTAAAATTCTTCAAAATTGCTTGATAGACACCACATTTTAAATGACTTATTTTCCATGTGAAATATTAAATGTTGCTCAACACTTTCCACAAATGCAAACAGAGTACTAGGCTTTACATTAAAACTCTGATTAACAGTGTGTTTTTATTATGTAAGCAAAAGTAGTGAGTAGTTTTGAGTGCCCATTTGATAAAGCATTGAGTAGTTGAAGGTAGTAGAAATTGTCAGCGCTATTTTCCAACTGTGTCTAGAACTAATTAAATTGCAACGTTCTTGATTTATGCACAGGATTTTTATTATTTACTATGAAAACCCTTTTTTGAGGGTGCTGTAGCTCAAGTGGTTAGCATGTTGACTACTAAAGCATGTTCACGAGTTCAATACTCGCCGGCGAAGTAAAATAATTATAAATTGGCTATACTAACTTCAAATGAATGCGCCGAAAGTAAAGCTATCATTCTAAAATCCCATCTGTCTTATCTACTCCTATATAAACCTGGGGGTTCCAATTGTCACTGCAGGAATGGCAAATGCTTTGACGCGGTTCTCTCGGGGAAAATAGGGGCACCAGAAGCTAGGGTTTCTAGAGCCTAAATCTGAAAGAAAAGGTCTGCGATAAAAATTGCGGGTCCTCTTCGAGGCCCGACCAGTGCCCAAAGAACCGGTACCACGGGAATCGGTGGCCCCACAGAGAGCCTATCCTCTCTGTGACTGGTTATTGGTGAGGTCCCCTTCGGGGGTACACGTGGTGGTTGTGGTTTAAGATCGATTTATGTAGGTGTGGTGCACGGTCGATCAAGTGTGCTGTTGCACTTTCAACAGACGGAGTTTGTATAGTCTCCAAACCACTAAGTAAGAGGTTATAATGTGGATCTAGGCTTGCCTTGGATAAGGCTTGCCATATTATATAAATTGCTACTCATTGTGACTGTATCACACACAAAAAGCGATTGGTGGCAATCGTAAAGTGTTGTTATACTACACAATGGGGGCGCTAGTCTACGCCTAAGTTTCACTCGGTGGTAAGACCACCGTGAGATTAGGCCAACTAGGCAGGTACTCACGTTAATCTTGTTCCACAATTATCTACTCCTATCCGTTTCCAAAGTAACACAATGAATATAGGCAGTGTTGTCGGATTAGGGGATTTATCCCCAAAACGGGGATTTTTATTTGCTAATGGGGATTACAAATTTAGTTTGGGGATTGGGAAGGAATTTGTTGAGGATAATTTAAATATTTTAAGGTTTTTTTTGGGATTCTTATTTCGATTAAATATATCTTTTGGATTATTGTAATTTTATTATTATTTTAATTTTTCGTCAATTAAAATTTAAAGTATGACTGATAAATAAAGATGAAAAAGACTTAACGAAATTATTTAAGCAAAAAAGTCAATTCATTGAATTTACCCTGGATGAATGGATCTTGCTTACGATTTTAAGAAAGAACTGAAATCTGCAGATGCTTTACTGACATTTATTTAAATTCGTGCTTTTTATATTTTTCAAGATTTGTCTGTTACAATCGATAACATAAATAAGTTCAATAATGAAAATACTACAAGCTGCAGTAAATAACATTTTTTAAATCAATCAATTTCAAAAAAACGACATTAAAAAGCGAAATCAACTGATATTTTGGGCAAAAGTTTATACATATAAAGATGCCGCAGAAACGAACTTGTTTTTAGACCTCACTTTGCATACCAACTACCAAGCTTGTCTTATTTCGGCAAAGGAATTAATAAAATATTAAATACTAGTTGTGCCCGCCACTTCGTCAGCGCCCTTGCAATATTTTGTTCGATTTTGCTTTGAAAGCAATCCACACCAACGACACTTAAATTTTTAGTTCCGCCTTAAAGTATGCATATCAGTTTATGTATTTTTTATACTTCATAAAAAATAAAGCATGCATATCCGGTTAGTTTAACTGCGTACTTTCACTGCTTTTTCTTCACTTTTTTTTGGAAATAAGATATGTCTGCGGAAAAAAGTATCCTATACTGGGATCAGTATATCCTCACAAAATTTTGTTAAAATCCATCTAGTAGTTTTTACGTGATGCGAACACAAAAGAAAAGCAGACAGACAGACGGAAATGAGTTACTATTTTATTATATGTATAGATATTCCAAATCTAGTTGCTCGGATTTTTGTTGAAAAATAATTTACATACATATATACAAGTTTCCAATTTTTTTTGTTTTTTTTGTTTTGTAAGACAACAGTACCTGCGAAAATTTTCGCTTATCTTCAGAAAACACCCAGTCTTTGTTGGGAATCGATTCCGCAATCCCCAAACTGATATATAACGCGCTTTATCAATTAGTCTATAGAAATTTGTTGTAACCCTCTTAATCCATCCCCAGAAATGGTGAGGTAAAAACTCAATAAACTTGTATAACTTAATGTATTTATACGGTAAATTAAATTTGAAAATATTTAGAATTTTTTTGGGGAATTTCGGGGATAAAAATTTTCAAATTGCGGATAAAACCCGAAAAATATCTGGGACCACTGAATATACGCATTAATTGCCTGAGTGTTACTTCTCTTTAAAAAAAAGAAAAACAGCTACTAGTATAGTAAGCCTTGTGCCTATGAAATGAGGTAAGTGTTTTGAAAAAATAATTGTTAGTAAATTAGCAACACAAAAACAGAAATTTGAGGAATCAAGGTTAATGATCATTACTTAAAATACCCTAGTATAAAAGGGTTGATTTGTCCTATTTTGGTACAATTGAGACAGATTTGGTACAATTTTATCATCGGGGCGGTATAATTTTAATATTGTCAAATCCCAACAGTGATGCACACAGGAATTATTTTTTTTTTCGTACTTATTGTAAAGCTTTGTAAAAGGTATTTCAAATATTTAAATAACAATTTAATTCTTAAGTATAAAAATACAAATCAAATAAAAATTTTATTCAATTGACTATTTGTCAGTAAATAATTCATATTTTGTTATTATTTTAAAACAGCACCATTCTTTGCCCAGCCGTGTTTAAAATATCCCGCTTACAATTAATTTTTTATTATTTTAAAGCAGCGCCGTCTGTTGCGCAACAGTGTTGCCTTAAAGTATGCTGTACCTTTAAATCGGTAAAAAATCGACGTACTTTCACTGCCTTTTCTACAGTTTCTCTAGAAAATAAAATATTTATGCGGAAAAAAGTACTCTATATTGGATCAGCTTACTAAGCTACCTTCTCAGAAAATTTTATTAAAATCCATCCAGTAGTTTTTACGTGATGCGAACACTAAAAAAAAGAAAGATGGACGGACAAACAAACAGGAAATGAGTTACTGTTTTATTATATTTTTAATATTTTTATTTTTTATAAATTTATAATTATTTTTCTAAATCAAACAATTTAACAGTAAGTTAGATTCCCATAATACTTAAATACATAGAAGTATAAAAAAATTATTTTCATTGGCAAGCCCTATTTTTATAAAAATCCAGCTAAAATGCATCCTAATGACCTAATTTTTTTGTTCAAAAAAGAAATAAAACAAACATACATTCTACCCATATGTTTTTTCTTTTTTTTTTTTTTTTTAATATAAACAAAAAATACATAATACTTATCACATGTAACTGACACATGCGCCCTAAATAAAAAAAATGTACCATGTGCTCAAGTGTATCAAAATGAGAGTCAACAATTTTACCGCAAATTTTTATTTGAAGAAATATACTTAGAAATGAGAAATTTTGGGATTTTTGAACAACGATGTTTTGTAGAAAAACTTAGTCGAATTTTAATACTCAACGTAGGTGTTGTATTCTAACGGGAAATTTAAAAACAAAACGGTAATTGGTAACCTGACATAAATTTGATAGTGTTGAAAAATAATATGTAGGCAAGAAAAATTTTAAGGATACAATAAATGCAGATTTAAAAAGTGCAACAAATCAAATAAAACTTTTAAACCAGCAAAAAGATGTAGAAAAAAATATTTTTTTAAGTGCAAAAAAACAAAGTATATTCTATATTATAGTATATAGTATATTTTAATTTAAAATATTTAAAAAATTATATATACATAATAATATGTATATATTAGTTAAGCTTTAAATTGTTTTTAAAATTACAAAAAAAAAGATAGATATATGCGAAATGAAAATAACTATGAATTGAAAATAAATAACACCATTAGATGTAAGTATTTTTATTTTTTTTATACGTATAAATTACTATTTTGCTTACATTGTACATTTTTGTTGCTTTTACTATCCATATTATGTAAGTAAAACATGCAGTGATTCATTTTTATAAAACAACCAAATAGCAGCTTGCAACGTATTAAAATACCCCTTGAACAGTTATTTAATATCCTCTAGTTGGGTGGTGCATTCAAACCCATACGAACATAACATGACAGCAAAATACAAACAAAGCAATTAAACTAATCTTCAAAAACATTTTCTCCTACCTAAACTATTTGTTTTTATTTTAATATTCATAGCAAGTTTTTAGGGGCAAAACTAATTTATTTTAATTTATTTTCTTTTGAAATTCTTTTATTAGTTAATTATTAAATATTCTCTCATTTTGTTACGCATTTTCAGCAATATTTCTATACATCGATTATTTCATTCTACTTCATTTCCCAGTGATAAAAAGAAAAGAGTATGAAGGCCTTCTAGAAGGCCTTTTTACCCCTTCTTTTGGAGGCTCAATACTTTCCGTTCGCATTCCATTCTCATATCTTTTTTCAACAAGTTGTCGATGCGGAGCAGGACTTCCACTCTCGCTTCTCCCGGCAAGCGTTCCAGAAGGGATTCCGAATGCTAACGAGTGATTTTTTAAGAGCTTGAGAACTTTTTTTTAAAAAAAAACGCATAAAATTTGCAAAATCTCATCGGTTCTTTATTTGAAACGTTAGATTGGTCCATGACATTTACTTTTTGAAGATAATTTCATTTAAATGTTGACCGCGGCTGCGTCTTAGGTGGTCCATTCGGAAAGTCCAATTTTGGGCAACTTTTTCGAGCATTTCGGCCGGAATAGCCCGAATTTCTTCGGAAATGTTGTCTTCCAAAGCTGGAATAGTTGCTGGCTTATTTCTGTAGACTTTAGACTTGACGTAGCCCACAAAAAATAGTCTAAAGGCGTCAAATCGCAATGGACTTACCGGTCCATTTCTTGAGATGAATTGTTCTCCGAAGTTTTCCCTCAAAATGGCCATAGAATCGCGAGCTGTGTGGCATGTAGCGCCATCTTGTTGAAACCACATGTCAACCAAGTTCAGTTGTTCCATTTTTGGCAACAAAAAGTTTGTTAGCCTCGAACGATAGCGATCGCCATTCACCGTAACGTTGCGTCCAACAGCATCTTTGAAAAAATACGGTCCAATGATTCCACCAGCGTACAAACCACACCAAACAGTGCATTTTTCGGGATGCATGGGCAGTTCTTGAACGGCTTCTGGTTGCTCTTCACTCCAAATGCGGCAATTTTGCTTATTTACGTAGCCATTCAACCAGAAATGAGCCTCATCGCTGAACAAAATTTGTCGATAAAACACATTTCGAACCGAACACTGATTTTGGTAATAAAATTCAATGATTTGCAAGCGTTGCTCGTTAGTAAGTCTATTCATGATGAAATGTCAAAGCATACTGAGCATCTTTCTCTTTGGCACCATGTCTGAAATCTCACGTGATCTGTCAAATACTAATGCATGAAAATCCTAACCTCAAAAAAATCACCCATTATAAAACCATCAATTTAATGCCTTTTATAAGGCTTTTTGTAGCAAAAACTAAGAAAAATGTTTTGGGACAAGATTTTTATCGTTGTTCTAATTTTATTAAGCAGTAGCTATCCCCGATGCGCTCCGCTACACCCATCCACAAAAAATACAAATAAATATTTGGAAAAAAGTATGACCAACCTTTAACTCTAAAACGCAGGCTATTCCTAAAATAATTCTTGCAAAAAAAAACCGACTACAAAACAAATATATGTGTAACGGTTCCAAAGATATGGCCATATAGCTTAAACAATATCACCTAGGGGACACCCTTTAATGTGCAATTTTACTAAAACGGTTCAAAAGTTTGGCCATATGCATAAATTTACATCAACTATTGAGACACCCTTTTTAAAATTTTAAATATTTATAAGGGTTATTATACGGGACATAGTAGTGGAGATTCTGTCTAATTTATAAAGGACTTAAATATACAGGTTCTTTGTAAATTTCAACCGTCTCTCTGTTACGGTTCAAAAGTTTTGCAATATACATCAAATTACATAAACTATTGGGACACCCTTTAACTTCTAATTATAAATATTTAATTTCTGATTATAAATATAGGACATTCTGTCCAATTTTCAAGTGATTGTCTACAATGGTTCTAATGGTTCATATATTAAAATTGACGTCACATATGGGGACACCCTTTAATTTTTATTAAGTAAGTTTATTTTTTATTAATTTCTGTTATTGGCAGCTATAGTAATAAGCAGTTTTTTTTTAAATTTTAAAAGGGTGCCCTTTACGGTTCATAATACACGTAAAAAACACGTATGTTGTATGGGGACACCCTTTAATTTTCAAAATTCTGATTTTTTTTCGGTTCTTAAAATCGGAAATGACTCAGTTCTGCGGGCACAAACATAAAAAAAAGCAACATTCAGACGAATTGATAACCTCCTTCTTTTTTTGAAGTCGGTTAACAAGACAAAACTGTTTCAGTTTATACGCCAGTTACGATGCCCACTGCTCCCATCCAATCTGGTTTTTGCTAGACTATGCGTATTAACACGACAATAATTGTTTACTTTGTATGGGAGGTACCACACCCGCTCCCACTCCCACTATCCTAATCCATTTTGTATTTTACCAGATTATGCACATTAGTTGAAGGTTACTTTTGAAAAGTTTTAAGACTCTACCTATTGCAGAGTGCCTCGATAGACCGATTGGTAGCGCGCTAGTCTATCAGTCTGGAGGTTGCGGGTTCGATTCCCGCCAAAGACTCTGGTTGTTTTCTGCAGACAAGCAAAAAGCTTCGCAGAGGTAGTGTTGTCTTTAGAAAAGAAAAGATCTCCAGGTGGACAATAATAATTGTTCACTTTGTATGGGAGATACCTCACCCACTATTCCAATCAAGCCTGGGTTTTACTAAACTATGTATGTAAATAAGGGCGATACTGGTGCAAAATGCCATAGATCTGCCTATTATAGTTCTCTAGCTACTTAAAAAATTGCGCGTGGTTAATTTTTATTTCAGCAAAAATTTAGGTTGGGTTATGATGAAAATAAAAAAAAAATTTGCCAAATCAGTGATGCGATTACCAACGAACGCCGTTTGAATTAATTTATAAAGATTTTAAATTATATTCTTTATTGAAACATTTATTTTTTTCCTAATTTTTTGGGAATCAAAAGCTCAAACCTCCAGGCTGATAGACTAACGCACACCAAACAGTCTATTGAAGCATCTCAATTGCAACCAGCACTGAATTAGATAAAGGGCAATTTAATGTACTTTTGGATTTTATAAATGAGTAATCTGTAAATAGAAAATGAAGTATTTGCCACATAAAATGAGTGCACTGGTTATTTTAGAAGGGAGAGGCAAAACCTTCTAAAGCACATAAAAATTTGGGTCGTAGCGAGAGATGGTGTAAGCATGCCTTATTATAGAAGGCCTGAAGTGAGAAGGCCTGTTCAGTTTTACCACTCGGTTACTATTTTTGCATACATTCACATGCGACATTGCCCTTAATTATTTTAGTTGTATTTGTGCATATTGTATTTTTTTAATTTTTTGGGTTTCTCCTTCATAGCAAGAGCAAGCACGTGCTATTTTACAATCCGTTGTTACATAAACACCGTGTAGATTTTTTCAAAAGATACCACAGGCACACACTTACAACTGTTCGAAAACAACTTTTCGCTCAGGTGGAGAAGTGAAATGTTTGTCGTTTCGTAACAAAGTAAGTACATATTGGCAGGTAGTTGGCATACAGTTTAGTCATACAACACTTATTAAACTTTTGCCAGTGAGCTGTTAAGCCCTTGCTGACGAGCTGCCAAGCCTTTAATAACTTCTGACCAGGAAGTTGATTATTGGCAAGATTTTGGTATCGATTTTTTATTCCATTTTTTGCTTTTTATCCTTTCAATATTTAATTTTTGTTTTAATATGGCGGGAAACGTTATTATAGTTAAAACGCCAAAATAAATTTTTTAAATAAAATGTAGAAATATGAAATTTCAAAGTTGATATACGACAGTAAAATATGTTATACATAGACTTTCTGCTAAAGAGTTGCTAAGATAAATCGATAGTCTAGAAAGCAGCTCAATGTGCACTATGAACAGCCAGCTGCTAACTTTTGGTTTTGCATTTGGCTTTACGTATTTATTTGCAACCCTACAGAGGTGATCAATTTCGAGGTACTTTTTTCAATAGCCTTTTTTGACAGTTCACGTGTGTGTCATATCATGTTATTTTTGTTTAGTATTGTTTGGCATTTCATAATGAAAAGACTTACGCCTGAATCGCTACGCTCTATGGGCTCTTGAAAAGTTCCAAGAAGATCCGACGTTTTCGTGTCAAAGTTTGTTTAGCGATGAGGCCCATTTATAGCTCAATGGGTATGTAAACAAACAAAATTGCCGCATTTGGGACGAAGAGCAACCTGAAGAGATAGATATTCAAGAGCTGACACTTCATCCAGAAAAAACAAAGGTTTGGTGTGGTTTGTGGGCCATATTTCTTTAAAAATTAAGGCCCAACTATAATATGCATAAGCTAGCTTAAGCAAACTTAAGCAACTGTGCAATTACATATAAATCATATGTAGCAAACTATAATGTACTTAACAACACTTTTCGTTGACTTTCGTCAAATTTCATTTGCTTAAGCAAAGTCCGAAACCGATCGCACATTCCGTACGGAAACAGCTGTTTGTGCTTTGTGTTTTACATATGAATGTACAGTCATAAAAAATTGCAATGGAGAACGAAAGTGAACAAATTATATATAAATTTAATATAAAATAGTTAAAAAAAGAAGTTTCTATAAGAAAAAAGGGAGGCGTTGTATAATAATCGTAATTAAAAAGAAAGAGCATTTTATTGTTTATGAGTTGAGTAATGCACACCGCTGTATTTTTTAGTACTTTTGGCCAAAATTACACAAATAGCAAAAAATGTTAAATTTTTCTTTCGAAATTTTCTTAGAACTATTAAAAATAATTATTAATTTGTATATGAATGGTATTAGGTATATAAAATATTTTTATTTAACACCTTTTTGTTAACAAATTTAATTTATTCAGAAAAAAATTATTATTTTTCAAAAGTACAAATAAAACAAATGTGCAACTGTGTCATAATAGTTTTTAGATTCATGTAAGTACATTGTAGCCACCTAAAAGTCTTTAATAAGTTGCTTAAGCATTTGGCAGACTTTTCGTTCATTTTTTGACATTAGCTTAAGCCAGCTTATGTATATTAAAGTTGGGCCTTTATGCCGGTGCGAACGTAAGCGTCAATGGCGACCGTTATCGTGCCATGAATACCGACTATTTGATGCCTGAAATTGAAGCTCGTGATCTCGGCGACATTTGGTTTCAGCAAGACGGCGCCACTTCCCACACATCGCATCAATCAAGGGATTTATTGAGAGAACATTTCGGTGAGCACATAATTTCACGTTTGGGCCGGTCGAATGGCCACCAAAATCGTGTGATATCACACCGTTAGACTTTTTCCTGTGGGGATATGTAAAGTCTAAAGTTTATGCGGACAAACCCGCTTCGATTCAGGCCTTGGAGGAAAAAATCACGCGTGTCATTCGCCAGTTACCAGTCGAAATGCTCGAACGAGTCATCGAAAATAGGACTCAACGGATGGACCATCTGCGACGTAGCAACGGCCAACATTTGATAGACATAATCTTCAAAAAATAACTGCCAAAGAATGTTCTTTCAAATGATAATAAACATTCTCTATTAAATTTGAATTTTCTGTATTTTTTTCTTTAAAAAAGTAGGGAACCTCGAAATGGATCACCGCTTATTAATACATTGATTATCGATTTTTTTTAGTAAGGAAATCGATGTAAGGATGTATACGGTTTCTGTGTTGAAATAGGATTTTCTAGGAATCCAGATAACTTAAAGACTTGTATAGTAGTTTTGAAATTTTCCTCCTGCTAAATCGATCTATAATGCCTGTAATATGAGAACAAAACGACGATAAACTAAATTAAAAAAGGGGTTCCAAGACCAATAGGTCAAAATGTATCATCATAATCATCGCTCCAATATTTACTCCTCTGTTCCTCTGTTCCGTCAGTCACAGGGCTGTATCTCTTGAGCCATAGTAGGTAGAAAATTTTAATTGTAGAAGTACACCTATGGGTGCTATGACAAAAAAAAATACCAATAAAGTAATGTTATTAAGAAAATTAAATAAAAAAATTAAAAAAAATATGCATTTATAATACAAGTTTACATTTTACTTAATACGTAGTATCATGCAAAAATCGATGTAAGGATTTCAGTTTCCTCAACAAACAAGGTAAACTTTTCTCAAATTGAAAAGTGTATTAATTAACAATTTGAATTTGAATATTTTCATATGTGGCTTGTAAGTAAATATGGAACACGTTAATTTGCCTTTTTATTTCTTTACTTTACAACCAATATCTTTTCGATTTTCGTAAAGTTAAAATCAATGATAAACCTTGCTAATTTGTTTATTTATATATTAAAATTATATAAGACCTAAAATGTATGTACACACAAGAATGGGCAATATGGCCATACTTTTTAATGGTTTTTTTCCTTTAGTCTGAACATTCTACGGCAATTTAAATTGCAGGTCGGTGGTTGTTTGGGGTTAATATTGAGTTCGTTTTTATTTTTTTTACTTAGGTCTGACCGTTTTAGTACCAAGGACACAGCGCAGACCAGCAGAAGCCGAGGTGTGTGGGGCGGTCAGAACCTCCTTCTAGTAATGACAATATTGGATTCGTTTTCTTCTGGTTTGTATGCCTTTTTGCTTCGATTATGGTCACTCATAAAAGATCAGTTTTTAAGACCAAAGAAAACTAGCAACGCCCAACTGTAAGCAATGAAAGGGGGGTGTGGCAATATAGGGTTTGCTTTTTTAAAGTTTTAATCCTTTATTTGCTTTCATCTGACCATTGTAGGCCTAATGAATAAACGGTAGTCTTAAAGGGGGCGGCGTTAACAAGGTAATCACCGTGGTGAAGATACCCTTTATAAGATTCGGCTCGGCCGAATATAGCACTCTGAAGGTACGGTCACATTAGGCAAACATTTGCCTGAAATCGTCAAATATTTGTTTGCCATAGTCTGACCACAAAATAAAATTGACAGGCAAACAACAAAACAGGTGATTCTTGACAAACAAAATTATTTTCCGGCAAACCAAAATGTTCCCAATGTGACCACTCATCGGCAAATATTTGTTTCTTTTTTTGGACCAATATTTACATATTTTTTGTTACAAAGTTTTTGTAAGAGTAAATAGGGGGAAAAAAATCGTTGATTCCAGCAGAGTTTTTTGCTTTTAGAACTTTATAATTAGCATATAAAATAAAATTACACATGATAACTCACTGGTTTTAGGATTCCGTACCTAAAGGCTAAAAACGTAACCCCTAAAATCGCTACAATGTGTTTCTGTCCGTCTGTTCTCTTGAACAGTAATAGTGCTCACGCGTGAAGCACTACAACAAATAATACAATGAAGTATAAAATTAAAGAGTGTCCTAATAGCAACGTGATTATCTTATATACAACTATATATTTAAATTTTAATTAAAAATTAAAGGGTGTTCCAGGCCTAACATCGAGTATAACAGCATCATGCCCCTAGTTAGTAAGGAGGTTAGAGAAGCTCAAATGCCGATGGAACGCATGAGTAGAAAAAGATTAGTCGAAAGACTGCATCCGACTCTCATTGCAAAAGACGTTATATACAATAAGTATATGGAGAGCGATATTACAGCTGGGAATAAGCAGCAGACCAACTAGCTACAGGGTTATCTGCTGTGAATTTCTGTGGACCAGAACCTAGAGTAGCACTGGGTAATGGCATAATGCGATTTAAGTTCCTACAATGGGTGAATTTATTAAACATGAAAAGGTGGAGGGAGACCACTACGTGTGTTTAAGAAGCCCATGATTAAGGTATTTAGATAAAAAAGAAGTACCTTAAGCTAGATAAAAGCGTTGGTGATAGGTTATGGAAACTTCAAGTATCATATAGCCAAGATGAACATCAAATAATATGATACTTGCAGACTGTGCCTGGAAGAGGCTGATACGTAAATCATGGAAATTTCGTTATATTTCGAATACCTCTATGACTATTTTTATGTTGCTTAAAAGCATTGCAACCACATTTTTAAAAACTGTTTTTGACTCCTGAAAATTTGTGAATTTTGAGTTGTGACTGTTTGTGATTTTGTGTGTGATATGTATGTATTATGTGCCTGTACAAATGCAACATGTTCTTATAGGCTTTTTACACTGACCAACATCTTAGTGAAACGTCTGGAAGATGTTGAAAATGTGAAAATCAGTTTACATTTGCAACATCTTCTTACATCTAACATATACACCATCAACTCAACTGTCAAAAAATTAAAAGCTTTTAGCTAATAAAAAAAATAAAAATATGGGTTAACAACAAATATTTATAATTGGAATAATTGTTGTTTTGCTAGAACAAACCCAATTATAATGCAGAGTATTAAAGTTATTGAAAGCATTTTATAGAAAGAAGATGGAAAAAAAAATTGTGTGTACCTTCGTATGATGCTCATTTTTAAACAAATATTGGTTTATTTTTTTTTCCACATAAATGACATTTTTTCAGTGATGCCACTAAATTAATCTAGTTTATTGCCATTTTTCTAGTGATGACACTCAAATAATCGATAGATGGAAAATGGAACAAACTGAAATAGGAACATCTTGTGAAAATGTTGAAAGATGTTGAATTTTAGGCCTGGGTATTTCTTATGGAAATATGTCAACATCTTCGCAAATTGATGGTGTTGACCAGTGTAAAAAGCCTATTATAATCTTTTCTTTAAGCTTTTATTTTAATTTTCTTCTATATAAATTTTTATTTATGTATATATGTATATGTATATACATACATATATATATACATACATACATCCATACATAAATACAAACATACATACATACATACATACATACATACATACATACATACATACATACATACATACATACATACATACATACATACATACATACATATGTACATACATACATACATACATACCCACCAAACCAAATGTTCCGATTTCGTAAAGAATTCGTAACGACTGTTCGAAAAAATCTTTCGATTTCGGAACCGAAATAATACCGAAATCGTAACGATTTTTATGTGAAAGGGTTGACACGACTTCGTAAAGATATGTAGTTACGAATTCGTAACGATATGTAGTTACGCAATCGTAACGAAATGTAGGAACACAATCGCAACATGTTTTCTGTCGATACCTCCGTAAAGCTTCGTTCTCTGAAAGTTAAGTAAATATAATGATTATTTAACGATTTGCTATTTAAGACAATACCTTGCCGTAATCAATTCAATTTTAATTGTCCATCTTGCTTGTGTTTATTAAATTTTTATTTTTTTATTTTAATTCTTTTTTATTTAATACAATTTTGGCTTTTATTTACGTACGTATGAATTAAAGTTTTATATTTTTTCTTTTGTTCAGACGAACAACCGAAATGTCTTAACGAATTCGTTACGACAAGTCTAATTTCAGACATACTACCGAGATGTCTTAACGAATTACTTACGACAGGTCTGACTTCAGAAAAAATCGAAACATTTGGTTTGGTGGGTACATACAAACATACATATCTAAATACATACATACATACATATTTTAGGGAGATAAATTTATATATATTTTTTTTTTTTGACAATTTAATCAAATATTTTTCATAGTCAAATATTTTGTCTAGCCTGACCACACGACAAACATATTTTCCCATATATCTATTTGCTTTTGTTTGAACAAACAAAAATTAGCAAATAAATGTGCCTAGTTTGACCACAAAACTAATTTTAAAATGTTTTAAAAAAATTTAAATCAAATACCAACAAACAATTTTGAGGCAAATATTTGCCCAATGTGAACTTACTTTACTTTAATTGTTTATAATAAATTTGTTACCAAATTGAGAAAATGCCGTTTTCAAAAGTAATTCAAACAGTTTTTGAGAAGTTTTTTGTTGCATTACCAATTATTTAATATTCTAATATTTATTGCCTGTTTGAAGTGTTCTAAAATTCAAAGTAACTACTTTTCAATTGCCAAAGTTTTTTTCTTGGCTTTTGTAATTTTATTTCATTTTTTTATCGTTTTTTGTGATTTTCCTTTCTCAATATTTGTCATTTTTTTTCTTTTTGTGCTTCTGTTGTTGTTATCGTATCAACTGATTAAATCGACATTCGTAGTAAATATTTTGAATTTCAATCACCGCTTCAGTAGGAATCTTGAAATTCGTTCTCAGTTTCTAAGTGGATACTTTACATCATTTAAGTATTTGCACGTTTTTTTTTGTATCTGTTGTTTTTGCTTTCTGGGAAAATTTATTGGAAAAATTTATAGATAATTTGATTTGTTGTCAGTTTTAAATGGTTTGCTTTTTAGTATTTTTCTTTTTAATCTTTCATGTTGTTGTGATTTATGGTATTTTTAAAAATATAAAATGTTTATTTCGAAAAAAATATGGTATGGAATTGCTTGCTGTAACTTTGCCTTAATTACAAACAAAAAAATTTGCTGATTGAATAAGTTAAATTGGATGAGGAAAAATTGTACCATATACTACATACATATTTATTTAAAGCGTCGATTATAATGGGTGATTTTTTTGAGGTTAGGATTTTCATGCATTAGTATTTGACAGATCACGTGAGATTTCAGACATGGTGCCAAAGAGAAAGATGCTCAGTATGCTTTGACATTTCATCATGAATAGACTTACTAACGAGCAACGCTTGCAAATCATTGAATTTTATTACCAAAATCAGTGTTCGGTTCGAAATGTTCAAATGTGACAAATTTTGTTCAGCGATGAGGCTCATTTCTGGTTGAATGGCTACGTAAATAAGCAAAATTGCCGCATTTGGAGTGAAGAGCAACCAGAAGCCGTTCAAGAACTGCCCATGCATCCCGAAAAATGGACTGTTTGGTGTGGTTTGTACGCTGGTGGAATCATTGGACCGTATTTTTTCAAAGATGCTGTTGGACGCAACGTTACGGTGAATGGCGATCGCTATCGTTCGATGCTAACAAACTTTTTGTTGCCAAAAATGGAACAACTGAACTTGGTTGACATGTGGTTTCAACAAGATGGCGCTACATGCCACACAGCTCGCGATTCTATGGCCATTTTGAGGGAAAACTTCGGAGAACAATTCATCTCAAGAAATGGACCGGTAAGTTGGCCACCAAGATCATGCGATTTGACGCCTTTAGACTATTTTTTGTGGGGCTACGTCAAGTCTAAAGTCTACAGAAATAAGCCAGCAACTATTCCAGCTTTGGAAGACAACATTTCCGAAGAAATTCGGGCTATTCCGGCCGAAATGCTCGAAAAAGTTGCCCAAAATTGGACTTTCCGAATGGACCACCTAAGACGCAGCCGCGGTCAACATTTAAATGAAATTATCTTCAAAAAGTAAATGTCATGGACCAATCTAACGTTTCAAATAAAGAACCGATGAGATTTTGCAAATTTTATGCGTTTTTTTTTTAAAAAAAATTCTCAAGCTCTTAAAAAATCACTCAAAAAGATCAAAGTTGGCATGTCAGCACGGCCTGATAAGAGAGAGTGTTTTGCTAATACACTATCAAGCCAAGTTTCTCAAACATCAATGTACAATGAGACAATTCTGGCAAACTTTCATAGATTTCAATGATTTTTTTTTTCTTTACTGTTCGCTTACGAAAACATAACTAATATTTACTTTGTGATTTTTGAGAGAATTGCTTTGCACGATTATGATGGTATGATGGATGGAAAACACAAAATAACAAAAAAATTTAAATCCATCATAACAAACTGGCAAACACTAATATTGTATTTTGCCACCCCTGAAAAATATGTCCACCTATACTGTCTGTATATTACAACACCTTATTTATCCGAATGTTTATGTAAATAAATCAGTCTCACAAATGAGGGGTTCCATACTATGTTCAATATAAAACTTCAAAAGTACAATATTTTATTTTATTACATATTTTATGGGGCCCTTTAATTTTTAATTGCATGTTGTTATTATATGTTATTACAAATTTTAAGTGACTTATTGTTACGGTTCAAAATACAATCATATACATAGGTATACCTCACTATCATATCTATTTTTATTAATTTTATTTTTGATACTTGTTGTAATAGTAAATTCGTTAAAATAAAAAATAAATAAATAAATAAATAAATAAAAATAAAGAATTCCTTAAAAATAATGGAAATAAGATCGTGATTTGGGTAGAATCAAGGCACATTCATCAGGTAGCCTCACTACGGAGGGGAAATATTAAGGCGAAAAATTAAATTTTTTTTATATGGAGTATCAAGGTATATTTATTTTATTAGGTAGTGGCATCCCTACAATAAATACAATTACAACATGGCATTTTGTTGTTGCTTTGTAGTTCGAAATGTCAAAAAACATATAAGAAAATTGAGAATTGCTTTCTCACTTCTACACTATAAAATTTCTGAACACATACAACTTTTGACATGTCGAACTACTAAATCAGCTGGGCGGACGACACTACCTAGTAAGATAAATATATCTTGTGGAGTATGATACTTCTACTTCCATTTCAGGGAAAAAATTATAAGTATAACTGTCAAAATCCATATAAAAAAAATTTATAATTTTTGCCTTAATATTTCCACTCCGTAGTGAGGAGTAGAATAAAGGCACATTCATCAGGTAGAATGTGCCTTTATTCTACCCAAATCACAATCATATTTCCATTATTTTTAACTAATTTTTTTTAGAATATATTTTACAGTGTCTACTATAACAACAAGTATTTTTTAGTGCTTGTTGTAAGTACTTCCGAGTCTATAGTTTAATTCTGGTAGCAACAAACATAAGTTGAAAACAAAATATTGAATAAAAGCTTAACTATCTTCTTGATGAAATTATAAGAATAACAAAAAAGAAAAAATACATTAAAACTAAAATAAAATTAAGACATACATACATATGTACATACACATAGATTTTATTCGTTTTTGCTGACGTTTAAAAGACAATAAACAAGTCTAGAGAAACCATATCAAGAAAAAAAATAACTTTTTTTTTCTTTTGCATATGAAAACAAACTAAATTAAAAAATAAATCAGTGCAGATTCACCTTATAGCAAATTACTTCGAAAGAAAAGTTGGACCGAAGCCAAATATAGTTAATAATGTTTTTTTTTTTGAAATTTCAAGTTCAAGGTATTTATTTTATATCAATACTAGCAGGTGTGCCCACCACTTCGTCACAGCAACCTTACAATATTTTGTTCGATTTTTCTTTGAATATAATCATGCACAACTAGTTTTAAGACTCCCACTTTTATAGTGCTTAATATACGGTTAATCTATTTACTCTGTATAAAAGTACCCATCCCTGGGTAATTACTCAGAAACATAGTCTGAGTTTAGTCACAGACACATTTGAAAGGGAAGAGTGGGAAGAGAGTATCGTTTTTGTCAAGGCGAATTCATAACAGGTAAACTCGAGAGCTCAGCTGACTATTTGTTGTCACCATCTTACAGTGTCAAAACGCACTAACATTTTTTATTTTGACAGCTAAAAATGATTTATACAACAACAAAATGTTCGTATTTTTATTACAGAGTTGTACTCTTTTTTCGCCGCGAGTCTACCTTGTTTATTGTTTTTGTTTTCTTGTTTTTGTGTTCTTGTTGACATTTGCTTTTAGAAATTTGCTTCAATAACATTTTGTCCGAATGTCCGCTCGTTTTAACGCAAATGAACGAACAAAAGAGAATTCAAGATGTTTTTCTTCCAAATATTCGCCGGTCTAAACTAAACTTAGGTTAGTTGTATTTATTTATAATTTTATGTTATTTTTTAATTCTTAACTTTTTGTTAGCTAAGAAACCTATATTTATTTTTTGCTTTAATACTTAAATATATTTTTCCACTACAAGAATAACTTTACGGATCTATTGCTGATTGTTTGGAAAATCTATGTTGGCTAAAATAAAATATAAACGTAAATATAAGGTCAAGTTCCTATCCAAAAATCTCGGTTGTTAAAAGTACTGAGGTCAATATGAGAACCAAGTTCATGTTTGGTAAAATACAATTATAGTGATAGGTGTTCCACCTATGGATTATTTTAAAAATCAATTCGCCTTGCAAGCAAGAGAGCAAATTACATACAATTTTTAGTTAGTAACATGCTGGCAACGCTCGATTGTGTAATTTTTGCGCGACAAATTCAATGGCCTTGTTATCTCATATGGTCATCGAAATGGAGGTGTGCCGTCGTAGTCGCGCCGGCCATTTGGCCGATATTTTGTTCCATACATAATTGAACCACACCAATATTATCAAAATAAAAAGAAATTACAATGATTTCCTAAATAATTTGTGTGATAATCAGCATCGGCCCTTAAAATTTAACCACCCCTTTTTATATAATTATATTTATGTACATATATTTAAAAATGTTAAACAAAAAAAGTTTTAAAGATTTTACCTTTCCTGATAAATTAATTTGCTGGCTGAGCCAATGCTATATTTTTTATGCTATAAATACAACTGATCCCGTTTTAGGGACAGTGCTATATATAAGTTATATGTAATGCTTTTTGTTTATTATAGTTAAAATATGATACATGAAATTGTTTAAATAAACGTTATAAAAAAAAAAAAAAATACAACTGACCAACGATAAATTTTTCGTTCCGCCTGATTCGTCGAAACAAATGAAATGCATTTGTATACATGAAAATGCGCACAATCAGTGCGCGGAAATGGATTTTTTTCCTCTGCCGACGAACGACAATCAAATTTGTGCAGAGTGCCCGCTTTTCTTTTAATTTTTTAGTCTTTTAATAAATAAAATTATTTATAGTTTAAAAAATTGTTTACTTCCTTAATTATAGCATACAATTATAAAAACATTTTTTGATTGTTTAATATGGTTTAAAATTTATTTTTGTTAATCAGCCTTTTCTGATTGATTTCTTTAATCTATTACAATATTATAGTCGTCGATGTGTGACAACGACATCCGTAATAAGGCTGAATATTTCTTCTTTTTTTATTTGTTATATTCTGCTGAAAATGGTAACTGTCAGCTGCTAAATGAAAACAAAAATTGATATCCAAATTAATTAATTTATGCAATTTGGTGTAATTTTTATCATAATTTAAATAAAACAGAATATATTATCATCGAGCAAGTGAGGATTTCGAGGATTTCTAACTTAATGTTTATATAATTGATACCAAAGAATATAAAAATGACAGAGAAAAATAGAGATCTGCCACAATCGACGAATTATCCCAACGAATTTTTATCGACGAATTCTTCTTACTGTGCGAAGTTCGTTGTTCGTCCCAGTCCTGTTTATACCATTATTAGAGTATTTTTTATGGTAAATTAAAAAAAAAAAAATAATTTAGAGAAAACCAATAAATATTTTTATTCAAATAATTTTTAAACATTAATTCGAAAACGAATAAATTTTATTAGCTGACTAATTTTTGTTTGACTTTGTTATGTGCATACCAGCTGTCAAAAGTTTATTTTTTTATTATAAAAGTTTGTTTTTTTAATTTTTATTTACAAATTTTTAAATTATAATAATTTTTAAATCTGCTTTAAAATAAAATAAATCTTAATTGAAAAGGACACACGAAAATTTATACATTTATACATACATATGTATGTGTGTATGCTCTGTACTTTTCCGGTAACCGGACGCAAGAGCAAAATCTTTTTGGGACAGAGTACACTTTCTATAGAAGCTATTGTTGGTTGGTGGCTGGTGTTGGTCGCACTTCAGGAAAAGATATCATGGCGCTTTACAGGACATTTGTAGCAAGAAACTGGTACACAAAAGAAAAAAATGTTTGAATTGTAAAAAAAACTCAATGTAAATAAAATCAACCAACCAACTGTTTTGAAGTTTCCTATACACAAAAACAAAAACAATGTGCCTATTTTTCTTTTTATTGCTGTAGCGGAGTTGCCACCTGTTATGAATTCGTCTTGATTTATTCATACTCTCCTTTAATTATGTATATGTACATATCGTCACCTAAAATGCAAAAGGCCGTAACTTTTCAAAAATTCTAAATTTACTTTTTGATTGATTATGACGAACTTAACCGAAACACATCTACACAGCAAATTTTACATGTATACGTCCAAAAATAACGACTTTATTGGTGAAAAACAAAAGGCCGTAACTGCAACGTCAACTAAACCAAAAAGCCGTACCTGCACTTTTCCAAAAAAAAAAAAAAAAATCAAAACAAAGTTGGCTTTGATTATCTTTCAATGTGTGTTATGTTCGCTTTCTAAGTTTGAATCTAAAATGTGGATATTAAGTTTTAAGTAGTCTTTAATTTATAACGTTTATTCCTTTAGTTACGGCCTTTTGCATTTTAGGTGACGATATGTATATGTATGTAGAGTCTATACTGCCAAGAAACTATTACGTGAATGCATTTAATTCCAATATGGTCCTGTCTTTAAGCTCTGTAACCGGATTTTATTGTTATGAACTGTTACGCTTACATTCATATTAAATTGAGATTTACTAACGAAACCTTGGAGGTAAAAAATCAAAACCATTTATATTAACGACCTTGACATCCCAAATTATAAATTCGAATTATAGATTACAAAAAAAAAGATATTAAATTTTAATATTTGCATAGGTATAAACATTATAAAAATAATTCAATGTAATGGACATTACAACAGTTGGTTTTTTTAGAAGTTTCAAAAACTGTCCTTATTATTGGTAGAGTAATGCTTAACAAGCTGATTAAGAAGCAAACGAACAACACAAAAATTTCTAATTATTTTGGAAATTAGTTACAATTTATTCTTTGATTCTCCGTTTTAAAACTTTTTAAACACATATCCCTCAATATGATATCCTCAAGAACTATTGAATTCTTTTCAATTTCGTAAAATATTTACACGTAGGTTATTGTACATATGTATGTATGTATATGCAATTTTCAAATATTTATAGTTAGTTCTTCACTCTCTGATACGATACTCATATGTACAAAATGAATACAAGTATAAATCCAATAAACTATGTTTATTGCGAATACATATTGTGAATATGTTTTACTTGTAAAAATGCGACCGTTTTGCATGATTTATATTTGTTTATTGTTGCTGTTGTGATTCTGAATATTTCTCAAAAATACTGATACATTTTCTTGTCTTCCGCCGTATACACAGGTTATAATAAAAATTCTTTTATTTTTTGATGAAAGTTTGTTTCTTTCTTTTAATTTGCTAAAAAAAAAATCATTTAATTTTTCGTTTTCATTTCCAAAATGTGTGTAAATTTAAAAATTTTTATCTTAAAAAATGCAAGTTGTACTAAAGAAAATAGTCACAATACAGTATTAATAAGGGGTGATCCATTTCGAGTAGTGCTAGCAATTTCTACTACTTTCAATTACTCAATAAAACTCAATAATTTTCAATTGGGTACTCAATAGTACTCAATACTTCCGTTTACATAATTGCAGAGGAAATTTATCGAAGTAGTTGTCAAATATTTTTATAAATTTATTTTTAAAATACTACCGTAAAAGTATATATTAACTACTTCTGTGTTTTGAGTACCCAAAAAAATTATCGAGTACCCACTACTCAATACTTTGACAGTACTATTTTCGAGGTTCCCTACTTTTTTAAAGAAAAAAAACACAGAAAATTCAAATTTAATGAAGAATGTTTATTATCATTTGAAAAAACATTCTTTGGCATTTATTTAGATTATGTCTATCAAATGTTGGCCGTTGCTACGTCGGCGATGGACCATCCGTTGAGACCAATTTTCGATGACTCGTTCGAGCATTTCGACTGGTAACTGGCGAATGACACGCGTAATGTTTTCCTCCAAGGCCTGAATCGAAGCGGGTTTGTCCGCATAAACTTTAGACTTTACATATCCCCACAGGAAAAAGTCTAATGGTGTGATATCACACGATATTGGTGGCCAATCGACCGGCCCAAAACGTTAAATTATATGCTCACCGAAAAGTTCTCTCAATAAATCCATTGATTGATGTGATGTGTGGGAAGTGGAGCTTCAATTTCAGACATCAAATAGTCGGTTATCATGGCACGACAACGGTCGACATTGACGATTAGGTTCGCACCGGCATCGTTTTTAAAGAAATATGAACCGATGATTCCACCGGCCCACAAACCACACCAAACCGTTGTTTTTTCTGGATGAAGTGGCAGCTCTTGAATCTCTTCAGGTTGCTCTTCGTCCCAAATGCGGCAATTGTGTTTGTTTACATATGTACCCATTAAACCAGAAATGGGCCTCATCGCTTCGAAAACGTCTGATATTCTTGGAACTTTTCAAGAGCCCATACAGCGAAGCGATTCAGGCGTAAGTCTTTCCATTATGAAATGCCAAGCAATACTAAACAAAAATAACAGACATCATGACACGACTCACACGTGATCTGTCAAAAAAGGCTATTGAAAAGAGTATCTCGAAATACATAGATCTGCCTTTACTGTATCGAAACGTCGAGTCTTTTATAATAATTCGTGTGTATTTTACATGTTTTCTCTGTGTATCGCAAACAGTATTGATGCATTTGCGTTGAATTAAGGAAAAATAGATTTTTGTAAATAATGCCTTAAGAATTCGATACCCAAGGTAAAATCATGTCTTTTCACAAACTTTCTTTTTGAGTTTTCTTCATTTTTCTGAATTAAAAAATAGGGTTATTTTTAATCTAGATTTATTCCTTTTTATTACGCGATTATATTACACGCGAAAAATATTATATTTCGCCTTAATATATGAAATGATTCACAGTGACTAATACGGTATTATGCACTGATCGAAAAACCATCATAACGCTGATGTAATATGATATCAATTTTAAGACTTGTAATGTTGACGTTCCATTAGTTGGTCATCAATGCAATGACACACAGACATCAAATACATGACTAAAAGAGATCAATTTTATGACAATTTGGCATCAATATTTCAAGTATTTGATATTCCTTAAAAGAATTCGAAGAATTCAAGCAATTATTTTCTACTAATGTATTGCGGTAGCTTCCTTGAAGTTTCACTTTACCATGGCCGACATGGTATTCGAACCCATGGCTGATAAATCATATTCATGCGTAATAGCCAACGTCTAATCAACTGAGCTATAGCATCCTCATATATTTGACAGTTTACACTTTGTTTTTAAAATAGCGTCCATATTTACAAATGTTTTATCATAAAATTGAAACCAATGCGATTTCATTTTTAAATTTTATAAAAATTCTTTTAACAATGAAAATTAAAAATAAAACAATCAAATTTAATTTTGAAATTTTATTAGTCGAACTATTTATATTACATACAATGAAATTTTTAGTCAAGCTTAAGTTCGTTTTATTCTCTCTAAAGACTAGTACTCTGTTCGAATTTGTGAAAAATGTTGAGCAACATTTATTATTTCACCATGAAAATTTGACATTTAAAATGTCATGTCTATCTCGCAATTTGGAGGAATTTTACGATTTTACTGCTTTGAAATATACCACATTGTTTTACAAAATTTTCCTCAAAAATTTTACAAAAAATTCCACATGAAATAATGCCTATTTGCTTTGTTTTACAGCTTTGGTAAAATGTTGACAGAAACATTTCAATGTTTTCCCACAGTAAAAACAGAGTACTACTTCTGCAACATTTTGTCATGACATTTTCATACACATTTTTTATGTACATATCAAGGCGAATTCATACCAGGTGGAGTCGATAGCCCAGCTGATTGTTTTTTGCTCCTGTTATTTTGCTAATGTCTTGTCAAAAAATACATTGTTTCATAGCTGCTAATCTAATGTCAAAGTTGTTGTTTTGTTGTTGTTGTTGTCCTACTGCTCACACCTGGTATGATTTCGCCTTGGTACATATGTAGTTTGACAGCATTCCGCATGAAAAACTGAACAGAATACCAGGCTTAAGAAAGAATAAATTAAAGGCGATCAAATTTAATTTAAGATTTTTTACATTTTTCTTGTATATATTACCTTATCTCTATTACCATTATCTTGTATACCTTTTAATAAATATGGTATTGAGGGAATAATTATATTGCAGTCATGATGTCAGATGTAGATGACACCTAAAATAAATACAAAGTGCTATGATGACTTTTGTCATTGCATAACATTATTCCGATGTTACGCTGTCATTAATCCGGCGATGAATTTTCTTATCAGTGTAATAATATATTGCATACATATGTATGTATGTAAGTATAAGTATTGATAACTGTCTTAAGGCAGCATATTGCCACCTTCAAAACTGCGACTTTAAAATATGAATACTTAACACTAATGTAGCATATGTGTGATCCACATACATACATACATATATAAAGTATAGATTTTCTTATTTTTAGTTTCGATTGCAATAACTTTAATTTAATTTAATTATTTCAATAAAACATTAAAGTGTGCTACAAATAACTCATTCTATTTACTTAATTATTTACAGATATAAAATATCACACACTTCTTCCGTTTAAACTAAACCAACATAATTTTCTATAAAAGGAAGAAAATTAGAAAACTCCGAATATAAAAAGCAAAAATTGTGATAAAACATGCAAACTGCTGTTGACAGCAATACAAAAACGACTAACACCATCACAAATCATAATGACCCTAATTGTTCGATAACACAACAATACCACCAACAAATTTCTCAGGCACAGCAAAGTGAACTAAGCCACCAACCGCATTTTCTAATGCAACCAACACCGGAAACGGAAACAAGAAATATTTTAAAACATCATGGTAATGCAAATACAAGTAGCAGTACTGACTTCAGTGTCATTACTGGTACTGAATATGATTTATTGCATCTTATAGATGCAGCCGAATATATGGACCAAAGTGTGGAGTATGTGTCTGTAGCGCCACCAACCTCACCTCAGGCATCACCATCCAAAAGCGTCAAACTTAAAAAAGCGGTTGCTGGTGGTGTTGTCATGCAGACCAACATCATATCCACAGGCATTCAGGATGCGCACAAAACAAATACTTCATCAGAAACAACATCGTTAAAAACTTCATCGAATTCAACATCAACGACATCGTCTGTGATCGCTCTGCCAGTGCTTAAGCATAATGGTAATGTCTTCAAATGCAAAGAACAAGAGCAATCTGAAAAATATGAGGACAGTGGAGCAAACTTTACGCATGTTGAGACAACTAAAGCTGTTGCAGAGGAAATTAGCGATAGTGAATGTAAATGTGAAGAAAATATTTTTAGAGCTGCTGAAGACTGCAAACATTTTAGTGATTGTATTAATAAACAATTTTTATCAGATCAAAGACTTCCAAACGAAAACACTTCCTTAACAAGAATAGCTAGTTCTAGTTCACTTTCAATATCTCCAACTATTTCCTTGTTGTCAATTACTGCACTATCTGAAACAGATACAAGTACACTATCACTATCTGCATCTACAACCTCTGTAACAACTGCATCTGCAGCAACAACACCTGCCTTATCTACGCCAACGTCGTCATCGACATCATCTTCATCTTCTTCGCCCTTGTCTTTCTCATCCTCATTGTCACATTTAGCTTCAACAGTAGAGTCAAAAATTAAAGAATTGTCAATTTCTGGTTTAGTCGAAACAGAACTGCTGCAGTTGCATGATATGCCCCAATATTTGCAATTCAATCCATATGTGCTTAAGGGTTACCGTCCATTGACAACATTCAAGGGCTGCCTGTTAAGTCTGTTTTATTGGCACAACGAAACTATAAACATTATTTCACATGGTAAGTTAGCATAAAATATAATTAATTTTTATATAAACATTTACATATATAAAAATAAAAAAATTGTTTTTTTTAACAAAGTGAGTCAATGCGAATTCGTATAAAGTGGCTTCAACTGTTGCCAATCACCATCAAAGTAAATTCATTTACCAGGTGGTGGCAATGCGAATTCAACAATTTGCCCCATTGCGCGAAATATCAATCTGCGTGTACAGAAAAAAATAATAGCAATTTTTAATACATGGATTATTACGTTTCGAGCAATGGGGCAAAGTAATAAATTCGCCATTGTTACCACATGGTAAATGAATTCGCCTGGATGCCATAAAAATTGTGTGTATTTTTAATTTTTATGTTTAATTTTAATTTTATAGAGTTTGCTAACGCGACTTTTATATGGGACGACTTTTTTGCAACTTGGTGTTTTCGCGTGGAATATTTGACATTGCGTATTGTTTTGTAAAGTGGGGGATTTGTTCAAATAATTGCAAATAAATCTGACGTTAATAAATGGCTAGCTCGAATACGTTGAAAATTCACAAGGCTAGAATAGGGGTAGTTAGAACTTATACATACTTTAACAGTTAACAAATTTGTAGTACACTTTCTTCACAGTCTGAAATCACTAAAGACAATATTACGGCTGGTTGTAGCAGATGACTGTATGAGGGTAAAGTTGCCGTAATTACATTTCGGTTGTCTATAATCATAGAGGACGGAAGGGGTGGAAAAGGGACCCGTTAAGGAAGTGTTCTGCTTCGATACTCCTTCTGCAAGAAATTCCTAGAACAGTTTTAAAAATTTCCAAAAAAGGTATTTTAAAATTTTTTTTGTGGTATTTATTATAAAAACAGCTATTGGATGAATTCCACTTGCACAACAGTCATATTTGTATCGTTAAAGTTGATACCGTAAATAGAAATTGTCCTATTTTGGAAGGCTTCCGTTCTAGTAGTAACAAATATTTATGTATTATATAAAAATACCTTTTAGAAAAAATAAAAACTAATAAAACTAAAAACTTATAATGGTGATTTTAAGGAACTATAGTAGTTTCACGACAATATCTTCCTGCGAATAACGTACGTTTCCGAGTTAGTTAGTGGTATAATTATTCTATATCTAAATAACTTCAATATTAATAGATACTCTCTAAATTTGTCATACTTATTGTCCTACTTATTGATAAATTTACCAGAGACCAATGGCATGGCATGGGTTCTTCAAAACAATTTAGGTGATAGGGATTATTAAGTACTTTTTAAGCGACTTCAAAAGAAGAAGGAGGTTATCAATTCGTCTGAATGTTGCTTTTTTTATGTTTGTGCCCGCAGAACTCAGTCATTTCTGAACCGATTTTAAAAATTTTTCATTATTAGAAAGGAAATGCTTACAGATTGGTCCCATTTTAAAAGAAGTTCAGAATTTTGAAAATTAAAGGGTGTCCCCATACAACATACGTGTTTTTTACGTGTATTATCAACCGTAAAAATTTAAAAAAACTACTTATTACTATAGCTGCCAATAACAGAAATTAATAAAAAAAAAATAAACTTAAAAATTAAAGGATGTCCCTATATGTGACGTCAATTTTAATATATGAACCATTTGAACCACTATAGACAATCAGTTGAAAATTGGACAGAATGTCCAATATTTATAATCAGAAATTAAATATTTATGATTAGAAGTTAAAGGGTGTCCCAATAGTTGATGTAATTTGATGTATATTGCAAAACTTTTGAACCGTAACTGAGAGAGGGTTGAAATTTACAAAGAACCCGTATATCTAAGTTCTTTATAACATCAAGTACATAATTTAAATTTGGAAACTAAAGGGTGTCCCCATAATTGATATAATTTTACCTATCTAGCCCTATCTTTTGAACCGTTATACACAAACACTTGAATTTTAGACAGAATCTCCACTACTATGTGCCGTATAATAACATTTATAAATATTTAAAATTTTAAAGGGTGTCTCAATAGTTGATGTAAATTGATGCATATGGCCAAACTTTTGAACCGTTTTAGACAGACATTTGAAATTTACAAAGAATCTGTCCTTTAAAATAAGTGTTTAATTTAAAATTGTACATTAAAGGGTGTCCCCTAGGTGATATTGTTTAACCTATATGGCCATATATTTGGAACCGTTACTTTTTATTGCTGTGTCAGTAATAATATGTGTAAAAAAAATAAAGGGTGTCCTCATATCTGACGTAATTTGTCGTATATGACTTTTTCTGCTAAACCGTTATGGATAGACATTTGAAAGTACAGAACGTATATTACTATGTCCGTTAGAGCAACAAGTATTAAATTATTTGATTTGACTACTATTTTTTACAGATTACTTCCTCTTAAATTTTTAGTTTAAAATTGATGCACATGTATTTGTTTTGTAGTCGGTTTTTTTTGCAAGAAATATTTTTGGTTTAAAAGAAATATGATAAATAATCGAAAATGCACTTATACATTTTATTTCACTTTGAGGAAAAAGGAAAACATTATAAAACTTAAGATGAGCTTATCGAAGAAATATGTACGTATAAGCAAAACTGGATGAAGTTTCCTATATACAGAATTTTTTACAGTTTTTGTAAATATGCACACTTTTTATAGTTAGATTCATAAAGAATAATATATATGTACGTATCAATAAACAATTACACATTGCAACAGTGAAAAAATACACTGACTTGACAGTATTCGGTTAGATTCTACTACCAAAGAGTAATAAAACCCTATACTCAGTTTGGTAACCAATTTTTATTTTTGGGTCTCGAAAAATTCTGAAAATCAGTGGGACCTTCAAAAAGGGTGTCATCCAGTTTTTGTCTAATATCTCATTCATACTAGGTGATAGCGCTTAAATTTGTTCGGCAATAATGTAGCTGAGGATTTGTTGAAAAAATTCTATTATTATTTTATGCAAAAAAATAATTTATTCCAGCACTTATTTTTAATAAGAAAATTTTAATTAAATTAGTCGAACTTTTTATTAACCTATAAATGAATTGTTAAAGTTAGTTAGTGGTAGACTTCGTTCTCACCAACTGACGATTGATGATTGAATACAGTTTTTCTCGTATTCTTTTATCTGAGTTTGGTTGGTTAAATAGATGATGTTTACAATTACTACCCAAAGTAGATAGATGTGAAGAATGCTGATAACGGAAAGAGCTCTCTAGAAAATGCATTCCATTCTGCTAGTGTCTAATTAAATTTTTCCCATTTTTCTTTACAAAAATTAATTACCTAATTTGTATAAAACTATTCTTCAACTACTATTAGAAGTTGGAGAGAATAAGAGAACTTAAGCCTGACTTTTAACAATTAATTTATTTTTTTTTAGTGTTTTCAGCATAACTTACAGGAACTACTAAATTTTTACTAACAATATATGAAAAAAATGTAGCCACTGTAAAACTGAACAACTTTTATGAACACATCAATACAAATTGAACATATCAAGGCACCCTAAATTGCTTATTAAGATGACTTTTCACCTTAAAACTTAAGTTAACTCCGAATTTTTAAAAAACACCAACAAAAAGTCCAAGAAATACAACAACAAACAAGGTTCAAACTGCCGTTTTTAAGGTAGAAGAGCCCACTGATTTTCAGAATCTTTTGAGGCCCCAACTGATAATAGGGTTTTACTACCTTTTGGTGGTAGAATCGAACCTATACTGTCAAATCCGTGTATTTTTCGAAAAGTTCTTATTTGTTGCACTGTTTTATTAGTATATTTTAAGTACGAAAAACCAAGGCGAATTTATATAAGGTGGCATCGCCGCGACAACAAATTGGTTAATTGTACGACAGATAGCAAAAGCACTTATTAAAATATCGCATCCAACAACTAAAAAAACTTCTTCCTTACCTTTTCTGGTAGTATTTTATATTTTTTTTTGTAATTTTGGAATATTTTTTTTTTAATAACTACAATTTCATTTCTTTTTTTTCAAATTTTAAAAAAATAACCAAATTTTTGACAGCTGTCATGCAAAAAAAATAAGGCAAAAAATAATTAATTTCGCCGTGCTGCCTGCCACCTAGTAAAACAGATTCACCTTGCGAAAAACTCTACAATTTTAAGTAAAAAACATTTATTTTAAAATGTTTAGCCTAAAAGAAAAAGAATAAAATTAAAAACATTTTTTTTGTGTTTTGCCTACCAATTCCTAACAATTAACAATTTTATAATTTAAATAAATTTATTTTCTACGCCCTAATAAATATAACATTTATTAACTGGATTCATGCCACTACCCACAGGACAATTGAATTCTTTAGAGAATTCATTGAAATTTGATAATGGTCCAATAACTCTAAATTTTCCAGGCACATGAGAATCGATTGCTGTCTGCAGACTGCGTACAGCTGGATGAGCATCGCTGCACCAAAGTTGGGCATAACTAATGAAGAATAACTGTTTACTCGTATAGTTGAGACGTGGAAAAGTTTCGTACTGCATGGTTTGATTGCTGCGCATAGCCTGATCGTACCAGTATAAATAGGCTTCGTAGGCCAAATGCAAGCCACCATTATCGGCAATATTTTCCGATTGGGATGCCATTTCTGGCAACGATTTGCCACCATATATGTATTGTTTATATTGATTTATGAAACATTTGCTGCGATCATTAAAAGCTGTTGTTGATTTGTCATCCCACCACTCAATATTGTTACCCAGTTTATCGAATGTTCGGCCGGTGTCATCGAAGCCATGGATCAATTCATGTGATATCAGGGTGCCCAAAGTGCCAAATTTTAGAGCATTTGGATAGAAGGTGGACCACAAATAATATGGTTGCAATAGTGCAACCGGAACTTTGATACGGTTTTCCACTATGATATTAGCCGGGGTATAGGAGAGTAGCTCTCCTGCTTCCAAGGGCTTAGGAGGTTCGTTTAAGGCTTGGCGTTCATTTTTAGCATTTAACATTAATATGTTTTTAAGATTTTCTATATAATCATGTTTATTCATTACCAGTTCACCAAATTCGCCAGTAAAATTTTCGTTCATATAAGAATTAATTTCCAGCTTCATGACATCCAACTTTTCCTCAGCATATTTACGTGTCTCTGCACTAATCCAGTTCAGTTGTTGCGACTGCAACAAATTTTTAAAGTTCAACTTTATTTCCTCCCACATTAGTTTGACATCCTTTTCGGTTTGATTTGTATTGTATTTGCGATAGACCATGTTGTCAAGATTCTTGGCAAAATATTTTTTCGTTGTTGAGATGCATTTCGATTCTAATTCATCCTTATTGGTGGGCATGCGAAGCATAAAATCCTTCAGCAACGTATAATAAATATAATTCGCTAGATGTTCTTTAGGGGTTTCTTCAAGAACTATAATAAGATTTGTCTGGTAGTCAGAAAACATTTCATATAGCGGTTCTGTTAGGTTGGGCAAGGTGCCCAGGGAAATATTTAATAATTTTACAAAATCCAAGGAAGGCTTGTACTTCTTTTGCAGTTCTGATAAGGTAGTCAAAGTGGTCAGCTCATCCATTTGAAGGCCCATTTTAAAGTCAGCTATGCCACTTGCTAAAGCAATTTCTACATTTAAAATCTGCTTCGATATTTCCTCAGATTTATCTTTGCCCAAACCCCAGAAAAGTTGTAGATCACTTGCAATGTGATTCTGATAACTTCTGCGGTATACAGCGTTTTCCTCATTTACATACATGGACTTTGATTCCAAGGGAAAATCTGGATGACCCACGTAAAGTCTGTTTACAGAATTGTCACGAAAATCGCCCATAATGTCATAGCCCAGTATTATAGAGTTGCCATATTTGTAAGCTATTTTTCCTATAATTTCAATCCAATCAAATTTTTCACTTTGCCATTGCCGCCCTTTTAAAGCGGGCACTTCTCCAAACTCTTCAGCAATTTCTCTTAATTTTGTTTTGTACATGTTCTTCAACAAACCAAGACGAGTGCATGACTCATAGAAATTCTTAACTTTCTTATCGATTTCATTGTCCCACTGTTCTTGCTTATTAAGCATTGCTGCGATTTTACGATCCAACGACTGAATCATAATCTCAAAGAAGCCCGTTGTAATGTGTTCCAACGAATTGGCCGGATTGATTTTGTGCCAATTGCCACAGGCAAAATCATAGAAGTTTTCACATGGATCCACAGAAGCATTTATATAATTATGCATTTCTGCTACCTTGGCGTAGCGAATTTGCTCAATATGCTTTGGATTCTTCTCATCAATATTGACGGGTATTGCATTAATTAATGATACATTGTAGAAAACTGATAGGACAGCTACTGGTATTAGAAGTAATTTGAAAAATTTCATTTTCACTTAAATTTAAATCTAGCACAATACACAGTCAATTAAAATTTATTTCTGTAAGAAAACAAAACGCTACTGTTCTATATGGGATTTTATAACAAACTGTTTTGTATCAATTTTCAATATTTGCATTGTCAGCTTTTGTTTATAATTTTTTGTAATAATATTTCTTATGCTTTTTGTTTAATTCACAAACCTTAAAATCTGGGTTATAGAGGTTATCGCAAAAACTCTCAAAGATTTCAAATTCAACTGAAAGAGTCAGTACAATAAGTAAAAGAGAAATTAAAAAAAAAACGAAAATGCAGTACTCGATGCATGTTTTAGTGGAAGAATATCATGCGTGTTGTTGTTGCTGCTAACACACACACAAGTTGGCAACGCATAAAATTATTCATATTAAAAAGTGAAAGCTTGTTTTTACTCTCAAAGTATTAATGTGAGTTAGAAGAAATTTTAAACATAAAATGTATTTCTTAGTTTTGCTACTCTGCAAGTTAGATTTAAAGAGCATTAGAATTTTAACAATCAAGTAAATTTGTAATCAAAGCTTTATTTTCTATTTCAGAGGATTAAAAAGGAGACAAAATTTCAAAGTAACAACTTTTCAGAAACAGATATTTTTATGGATATACCTATTACATAAAGAATAAAAGTATATTCGAATCGAAAAACTAATTATTTTCGGTTTGGGGTGTTAAGTAAACTGCCCCTTTCCCCTTCCCAATTATGCCCAAAATTTACACAACTTTTTATCACCAAAGACACATACTGAATTTCATTTTGATATGTCAAAACGTATAAATCCGGCGAAATCCCGACCTCGATTTTTTTCATGATTACTATACTTTACCTTATATTACGTATGGTAAAGTAAAAAATAAAGATTGAGGACTGCAAAAGTAAAATAACTTCCCTGACTTTAATTGAATTATTTATTCACTTAATATGGGTAATTCCATGTCAAATCAACCAAAAAAAATTGTTTTCAAATTTACCACTTCCGATTTTATTGATACCTTAATTGTTTATATTCTTTGACTGTCTGAAGCCAAATATCATTTAAAAAAAATCTATCTCTTACAGTTTTTTAGCTACACAGTTATCAAAATAGGAAAATATCGCTTTTTTGCATATAAAATCGAGGATTAAAAATTTCAGAGTGGGACCATGGTGGGATCAGAAGTTGTATTAAAAAAAAATCAAAAGACACTATCATAAAGATTTTTATAAAAATATTTTTTAAATATAAGAAAAAAATTTGTTAAAAATTAGTTTCTTTCATGATTGATATCAAATTAAAGCGTATGAAATGCCATTTAAAATGAGCTATTATTATTCTAGGGCTTATAGAATTGCAATTAGAATTTATTTAATCCTCGAGCGCATATGCAAAAAAGTGATATTTTCCGACTTTTAAGTTATATATCTAAAAAATTATAAGAAATTAAATTTTTTAAATTATATTTAGATTCAGAGAGTCAAGGAATATAAATAACAAAAGTTTCAATAAAATCTGAAGTAGTCATTTTGAGTGCCTTGTTGATTTGTCGTGGAATTACCCATATGCATTAAGTTAAAAAAAAAACATTAAACACGTGTGAATTTACAAGCCATGGTTATGTATATAGTTAAAAAAAAACCCAGTAATACAGAATACAATGGTAATTGATTGTAGTTCACAATACAACACAAAGTACAGGGTAACGACTGAGAAAACAATGGCATACAACTATTCTACACGAGCATTGAAAATGTTTCTTAGTCATATTTTTCTTCGTCATATATGGTTTTAGTTAAATACAACGTAATTATATCTCAATACAATACATACATACATACATATATAAAAATCAAACTTGTCAAAATGTTGTTGAAGTTTTCACAATAGTTTGAGTTAATAGAAAAAATTATGTTTAACTTCGGTTTACCTTAAGCAATATTTCTGATTTTTACAAATAAAGAAGGTGAATAGGCCGGAGCACATAGAATTCGTCATACGTTGTACGTCGTCTTTTTCACCGTACAAGAAAGTTGAAATACTGGTTTTCTAATGAGTGTTGTCACAATTAGTACGTCCCGTTGACGCAAAGTACGAAAGTTGACGTACGTCGAGAGCAGTTGGGAGCTATAAGTTGGTTTCTCTTGGTTTCTCTCTCTCAAAATTAAATTTTTGTGTAAAGCGTCATGGCCACACATCAAACTACCTTTTCAAATTTGTGTATGTGTTGATAATATTGTATTTTGCTTAGCACAGCCACACATCAAACTCATTCCATCAAACTTAATTTTAAAGTTAATTTGCAAAAGGAAACACATAGTATAATTTTAAGCGCAAAATCTTTTACAATTTTTTTAAAGTTTTTTTTTTGGTTAAAAATGAGCAAAATATATGATTTTTCAGTTCTATTACTTTTAGTTTAGTGGATTTAAAAAGAATAAATTAATTTATTGAAAGTAAATTCTAAGTGTCATAGAACGTATATACAATGTTAAGTATGATTTCGTTATTCTGATTTTAAACAAGTAATTATACAACAAGTTATAATTCTAACACCCCCACTCGAAATCTACTAATATAAACCCAAAAGTTTGCAAAATTTCATTTGTTTCTCTTTAGAAACAGACTTAGTTAAAAAATCGGCAATTTGGTCATGTGTTGATATTCCATTAAACGAAACTTGATTCAGTCGATGTTTTTCTCTTATATAATGATGTCGAATATCAATATGTTTGGTTCTTGCACGATAAACTTCATTCGAGGCTAATTGTATTGCACCTTGATTGTCACAATGAATTTTAGTGGGTATATTTTCATCAAATTCGTAATTCAGCTCCTTTTCTAGCATTCGTAGCCACATGACTTCTTGAATTACTGCTGATAATGCCATATATTCGGCTTCGGTTGTAGATAACGCAATAGTTGGTTGCCGTTTACTATTCCAAGATATGGCAGCGTTTTGTAACAAATTAACATAACCCGTTACTGATCTTCGATCTTCTAGATCATTGCCCCAATCAGAATCTGTGTAAGAAATAATTTCATTATTACCATTTGCAATAAAATGTAACTTATAATGAATAGTTCCTTTTAGATAACGAAAAATGCGTTTTACAGCTATCCAGTGAATTCGAGATGGAGAGTTATTGAATTTACTTAAAAAATTTACGGCTTGAGTTATATCTGGTCGTGTGCATTGAGCGGCGAATAATAAACTTCCAATAGCTTGTTGATAGGGTACATTTTTCATAGTTTCGTCATCACATTCTCTTTTTGAAAACTTTTGATTTATGTCCATCGGTGTAGATATGGGATTGCAATTTTCCATTTCATACCTTTTTAACATATTAGAAATATATTCTTCTTGATCTAAAGTTATATAATTTTTAGTTATATTTATTCGCATTCCTAAACATCGTTTTGCTTCACCTAAAAACTTTATTTTGAAATCAGTCATAAGATTTGACTTGAATAATTGATTAAAATGTTCATCATTAGTAAATAAAATCATATCGTCTACATAAAGCGCCATAAAAGTAATTTTATTACCTTTAATTCGATAATAAATACAGGGATCCAGTTCAGAACGTGTCATACCATATTTACCTAGCGCTTCATTTAGTTTATTGTTCCAAACATGACTTGCTTGTTTTAATCCATATAATGCCTTTTGAAGTTTTAAAACATGGCCATTGGGTACATTTACAACTGACGGAGGTTCAACATAAACATTTTCAACTAAATCACCTTGAAGAAAGGCGGTAACTGCATCCATTTGTTCTATTTTCAAATTGTATCTTGCAGCTAAAGCCATTAAGTACCGTATAGACGTATAACGTACAACCGGGGAATATGTTTCCTCGTAGTCAATTCCCTTCCGTTGAGAATATCCTTTGACTACAAGTCTGGCCTTGTAACGAATTGAATTATCTAATTCCATCTTCTTCTTAAAAACCCATTTCGTCTTGATAAGATTGCAGTTATTTGGTTTGGGAACAACTATCCATGTCTTATTTTCCTCTATTGATGATAATTCGTTTTTAACAGCTTCCTGCCATTTATCGCTTTCGTTTGATGAAAAAGCTTCCTCAATGCTAATGGGTTCATCTTCTGAAAATTCTGCACAATAACTTAGCCAATTCCATCTTTGATTTTCTTTATTAGCTATTCTTTCACTTCTTCTAGGTCCTTTTACATCTGCTGCACTTTCATTAGGAGTTTCAGTTTCAACATTTTGACAAGTACGCTTTGAACTTAATTCCTGACATTCTTCTATATTGCTGGATTCCTCAGTTACTTCCGTTTGAAGACTATCTCGAGTTTCCCCCACTTCATTTGCATTAATGGAATTAAATGACAATGAACTTGCATTAGATTCGTTCTCTTCATCAATGATGTTCCAATTTACAGTTCTGTGTTCTTCTAAGATGTTTTGATTACTGAAAAAATAATATTCTTTATTTTGTGATTGCAATAAATAAACACCTTTCCTATTTTCATCAAACTTCACATCTCTAGCTGTAATTATATTCATTTTATTTACATCATATATACGATATCCTTTTGTGCTAATACCATATCCAACAAAAATACCCTTGCTGGATTTTGGGTCCCATTTTTTCCGCTTTTCCTTTGGTTTGAGTGAAAATGCTAAACAACCAAATATTTTAAAATGTTTTACGTTTGGTGTTTTTCCTGACCATAATTCTTGAGGTGTGCATTTCAATA
This sequence comes from Phasia obesa, assembly GCA_949628195.1. Classification (NCBI taxonomy): domain Eukaryota; kingdom Metazoa; phylum Arthropoda; class Insecta; order Diptera; family Tachinidae; genus Phasia; species Phasia obesa. The sequence goes on along the minus strand of OX451215.1, from coordinate 27,853,986 downwards.
ATTTATGAGGTGACCTGTTCACAATATATGCAGCAGTTTGCACTGCTTCAGCCCAAAAACTCTTAGGAAGTTCTGCATCACATATCATTGATCTGGCCTTTTCCGTTAATGTTCTATTAACTCGTTCAGCAAAGCCATTTTGCTCTGGATTGTAAGGAACTGATGTTTGATGCTGTATACCCCATTTCTTTAAAGCATTTTCAAACATTTTGTTAATGTATTCCGTGCCATTGTCGCTTCTTAGTATTTTTATTCTGCTATCGGTTTGATTTTCAGCCATTGATTTAAATTCCTGGAACTTAACAAAAACATCAGATTTATTTTTAATAAAATAAACAAAAATTTTACGTGTATAGTCATCTATAAAAACAACATAATATCGGTTTCCACCTAGCGACTTGACCTCCATAGGTCCACAAACATCACTATGAACTATTTCCAAAGTTCTCAAAGCTCTGTTTCCTTCATTCGAAAATGTCAATTTAACATGCTTACCACCAGCACAACCCTCACACAGTTCATTATTTAATGATTTTATATTAAAATCTAAACCAATTACCATTCCTTTTCTTAAAATTTTTAAGCCATCGTAATAGAGATGTGCAAAACGTTTATGCCATAATTCTACCGAATTTTTCGATTCAGCATTAAACGCTTTCTGAGACTCTGGTATATTTAAACTGTACATACCATTTTCACTTATGGTTTTTGCAATCATTGTTCCATTTGAATTAAAAATTTTCCCACCAATTTCATGGAATACTACACGATTACCAGCACTGCACAACTGACTTACAGATAATAAATTTTCATTAATATCTGGAACATATAAAACGTTTTTAACTGGAAACACATTATCACCAAATTCGCTACAAATATTAAAATCTACATCACCCTTCGACTTAACTTTAAGTGAATTAAGTTTAAGTTGTTTAAAAATGTTTCTTTCTTTTGTCATATGTGCCGAAGCACCACTATCGATATACCATTTTGATTTTTTAATACCCGTATACCTACCGCTCAATGCATAAAAAGTTGTTCTTATAATTCTTTTTTTTCTTCATACTTGGACATTCGGCTTTAAAATGTCCGAAACCATTGCATCCAAAACATCTGCGTTCAAATCCATTACCTTTTGGCTTTTTCTGCAATGTTTTCTTACTCACTAAAGCATGGCTTGAACTTTGAACACGAACATCTTGAAGCAGTTTCATTTTAATAGAATCCGCTGTTATTTTTATACCACAGCTTCCTAGGGACATTATCATTGGCATATAAATTTCCGGCAATCCTTTCAACAACAAGCAACCCAACCATTCATCATCAACAACAAAACCAATTGATCCCAATTTTTGAGATACAGATACGATTTGTGACACGTAATCCTCAATTGAATTACAATCTTCCAACTGAATTGAACATAGTTTTTGTAACAATCCAACTTTTCGATGCAAACCTGAATCCTGAAACAAATCCTTTAGAGACTTCCACACTTGACTTGTTTTTTTACAATCCCGAACATACACATACAGGGATTTATCCAAAGCTAAAATTACACGGCATCTTGCTTTTTCATCAACTTCTTCTTTATAATCTACCGGCTCCGGATCAATGTACATCCATAAATTCTCCAATCGCAATTGAGTCTCCATAGCAAAGCTCCATGTAAGCCAATTTTCCGAACCAATAAGTTTTTCAAATTTCTCGATCTGTCCAAACGCCATTTTTCAGAATTCGTTAATTCCAATGTTTTATTTCTTAATATTTTGTGTTGCTGGGCCCATAACCTTTTAGTTTAGTGGATTTAAAAAGAATAAATTAATTTATTGAAAGTAAATTCTAAGTGTCATAGAACGTATATACAATGTTAAGTATGATTTCGTTATTCTGATTTTAAACAAGTAATTATACAACAAGTTATAATTCTAACAATTACTGTATTCTTCACTTTTCACTTGCCATAAAACAGGAAAATCGATATAAACTTCAATTAACTCTAAAATAAAATTTTTCTCCTCCATTTTGATTATACCGCGTCGAAAAAAGTAGTAGATGTTGTCGCTTTGAAAATTATGTAAAAATGAAATTTGAAGTAATTACGCACAATTACACACACATCAAACTGGCTTCAAATTTCTATGGCGACGGTAGTGAAAATCAAAAGTATTTAGATTTTCTTCAAACTCACACTCACTTATACGTGTGAGTATTTTTTTTACTAACACAATCACAAAAGAGCGAGTTTGAATCAGGAGTTTGATGTGTGGCCATGCAGCTTAAAAAAACAAACAAAATACAATAAAATAAAAAAACTAAATAACTTTCTGTGTTGATTCACACTATATTTCTCAAGTCGGAGTCAACTTGCTTAAAATTTCTCAACAAAGTACAAGTAAAGTAAATAAATCCGAAAGTAGAATGTGCAAAACTCTGTCTGTCTTGTTTATGTCCAATTGTGAAAGCATTAAGACAGAGCAAAAGAGAATGCAAAAAATGTGTGCCCTGTTTCTGTCTATTGTGAAAGAGGACTAAAATAGTGAAGAAAGTTTTTCAAGTGTTTTCTTTTCTGATTTAATATCCGTCAAGAAATTACTCATTGCGTCAACCTCTTCCGTTGTTACTTTGATTTCAGTTGAGTGCGTTAAAGTATAACGTATGACGGATTATATGTGCCCTGGCCTTAAAGAAAAACCTTTTCTTCTAGAGATTTTGGTTTTTTTATTTGACTATAGCTAACCCCGGTGCGCTTTGCTACACCCATTCAAAAAATACAATAAACACCTGGAAGAAAAGTATGACCAACCTCTAACTGGAAATGCACGCTATTCTCGCATCAAAAATGTTTTGTCCCAATCCAATCAGTATTTTGCTACACTATGCACATTACTCTGGGGGTTAGTTGTGCAAAGTTCAAGGCTCCATCTATTGTAGTTCTCCAGGTATACGGTAATAATTTTGCAATTTCTATAGGAGGTACCACACCGACTGCCACATTCAGTTTATATATTGGTAGACTATGTACATTAGCATAGGGGCTGCTCGTGAAAGCCTCAAGGCTCTATCTATTGCAGTTTTCTAGGTACACGATAATAATTTCTAACTATATATAGGAGGTACTACACCCACTTTAAACAATTGGGGTATTCAAACGGTCGTTCTAAAGTCATAAAATAGTAAAACGAAAAAATATGATTGTTGTGAACGACCGTTGTAATTAAGTGTGTTATTTTTAATTTATTTATTTATTTTTAATAATAATTTCTGCTTTTCGATTTTTTTGGCGGCAGCTTGTTTTTACCGTCGCCGGCTTTACTTAATAGCTTTAACCACTTAACTCCGAATTCTTTTGCCAATTTATGACAAAACAATAAAAATATGTTGAAAAGTCTTAATTGTTTATGATTTTTTAATACACAAACCAACAACAATTTTTTAAAACTGTTTTAAAATATTATGACATTATGACAATATGACTCGATAAGACACCGTTTGAATACCCCAAATGTATCTTCGTATAGGGATTACTGATCCAAAATTTCCAGACGTTACCTATTTCAGTTCTCTAGCTACACGATAATAAATTTTTACTTTGTATATGGGGTACCGTTATCACTGTCCCAATCCAACCTATGTTTTTCTAGAGTATATGGGTATGCGGGTTACTTGTACCTACTTTTAAGATCATATCTATTTTAGTACTCTATCTACATGATAATAATTTTTCACTTTATATGGGAGGTACCTCAATTCATTCTGTAATTTAGTAGATTATACTCATTTGCACAGGGGTTACTCATGCAAAGTTTCAAAGTGTTATCTATTGTAGTTCGACAGAAATACGATAATAATTTTACACTTTGTATGGGAGGTACCACGTAAAGATTCAAGGCTCTAACTTTTGTAGTTCGCCAGGAACACGATAATAATTTTTCACTTTGTATGGGAGGTCCCACGCCCACTATTCCAATCCAGTCTGTGTTTCGCTAAATTATTTACGTTAATATGGAGGTTACGGGTCCGAAATTTCAAGACGCTACCTATTACTGTTACCAAGATATATGATGATTAGTATTTACTTTGTACGGGATGTGCCACGCCCCCGTCGAATATCAAAAAAATAAGTACCCTATTTTGCCATCCGTATATCCAATAACAAACTGTGAAAATTTCAGAAAGATCGATTAACTGGTGTAGGCAGCTCTATAGCTTTCCGACAAACAAACAAACCAACATACAAACAAAAACATTATGTGCCTTATATATATAGATATTGCATTAAAAGAGCGAGAAGCAGGAGAATTGTTTTTGTATTTTTTACTTATTTTTATATTGTTTGCACTACGAAAACCACACAGTTACAGGTCTCTCTCTCTAGAAGCCGTGTTAGGGCAGGGATTTGCTATCCTGCGTAATCTACGATTCAATTAGAATAAAATCTGTCAGATTTGTGTCCTACTCAAAAAATCGTTTCAAAATGGAAAAATATTTGATGTATTTTTTCAACAGATTATGAAATCGTACAGACTTCTGAAAAAGTCTGTCACAAACATGCACTTTTAATCCGCATTTTTGACAGATCGAACGACTGAGTATAATAGTGAATCATAGCCAGAATGATTCAAATATAGAATTTTATATCAAACCTAAGTTCGAACATCCTGAGTATATACAAGCAACACTATAAAAGTAAGTTTTACAATTTGGTATGGATTACTTTCAAAACAAAAATTCGAACTAAATATTGTCAAGACGCTGCGTAAATTTAAACAGAATGACGAAATCATAGAAAACTATACGCTGTGCTCTTTTTTTAGTTTTAGTTTAAATAGCTTTCTCGGTATTGATTTAAATTACTTATTTCATCCGTATTTTAAATGTTTGCATGTTAAAAGAGCCTAATGAAAATTAAAAAAATAAACATACAGACAGAGAAGTCGTAAACAAATTAGCTTGTTAAATTTAAGACACTATCAAATGCTATGCTTTTATGTAAATAAAAACATGTTCTAAAAAACCTGCTTATAAATAATAAAAAAAAGCCGATGAGTCAAACAGAAAATCTCATTCATTCATAAGTTTCTTTTCGCATTTAGAATAGAGCAGATATTTGTCAATTATTCGTATAATTGTTTGCACTCTTTAATTCGTATACAGTGTGTTTTAAATATTATCCAACGTCTTTGGCTAATTGGCAATCTTTTACATGTCAAAATCAATTACCTTTAGGTACGTAACCTGATATCAATAGACAGTAAATGTGTAATTGCTTATTCACAATTACAAACAATTGAAATCGAAAAGTGCTGTATAAATCTTTATATCTACTTCACGGTAAATTATGGATTTTTTTTTCGGAACGATATGTCGGATCAATACTGCTATTCATGTGAGTAATAGTAATTTGCGAAAAAATATTATGTTAGGCTATCCATATCTATTTTCACTTTAAAACGATATTTACGAGATACAATTAGGGTTTGGGATTTCCCGGACTTTTTAATTTCCCCGGAAACGGGGAAAAAATATTCACATTCCCGGGATTCCCAGGAAAACAGTTCTTAAAGAAAATAACTTTATTTACCGAAACAGTATTTAAAACGCAAATAACGACTAAATATTAGTATTAACAGTTTATAAAACCTAAAAACAATTCAGGTGACAAAAATAACAAGATATAACAAATATTTATAAATACTGAAAAGGTATTTAAATAAATATTTTTTTTTACAAAATATGATTTTAGAACTGTTAGTGCGTTTAACAAATCACCGGACATTCTTTTCCTTGTTTTTGTTGCGAAAGTCTCTCTTTAAAAGTTGGTTCCATTTCTTTCACAACACAACTGCTAGTTGACGGTTTTACAAACTCGAGTGGATTATCATTCATTATGCTCGTAGAGGGTCTGCGACTCAAAGCCTCTAATGCAACTTTAATGGGGTTTAAAACGGCCACTAAATTTCCTTAAGTTCTTCAACCCACAACTCTGCGCAATTGAAATATATCAGATTTTTTAATTACGTTCTTCGATTTAAGAATCGATTGAATCATTTCAACCATACATATCTTGTTTTTATATCATGAATTCAACGCGACTCTTTGCTAGGCTGTTTTTAAAGGACTTTTTTTTTAATAGATTTACAATTTGTCTTGCATGATCTATATCATATTTGTAAGTTTCTGAAAATATTACAATTTTAAAAATGCTTGTTTTTTATTCAGCACAATATCAAATATCAATCAAATATTTGTGTGATAGCAAAAGAAATGCTTATTTAAAAATAAGAACCTCTGAATTTTCTTTAAAGTGTTCATGATTTTAATTTTCCGTTTCCCGGGAAATTAGCAAAAATTTTTCCGGGAAATTGTTTATAGCTTTTCCCGGGAATGTCCGTTTCACAAACCCTAGATACAATTATTAATAAAGCCGAGTACTCTGTTCAAATTTGTGAAATATGTTGAACAACATTTATTATTTCACAAGGAAAATTTGACATTTAAAATGTGGTTTCTATCTCGCGATTTGAAAGAATTTTACGATTTTATTGTTTTTAAGTATAAGCGAAGCGATCAGCTGTTGTTTGAAAAATTCCACATGAAATAATGCCTGCCCCCTTGCTTTATTTCACAGCTTTGATAAAATTTTGCCAGAAACATTTCAATGTTTTTCCACAGCAAAAACAGAGTACTACTTCTGCAACATTTTTTCATGACTTTTTCATATAAATTTTTTATGTATGTAATTTGACAGCATTCCGCTTAAAAAACTAAACAGAGTACCAGGCTTAACGCTATGTAGTGCTTAGGAAAGTAACACTTATTTATTTGTGCTTATTATTATTATTATTATTATTATTATTATTATTATTATTATTATTATTATTATTATTACTACGTTTGTGCTTTAAAGAACCATCCATAATTTCTTCTCTTATACACGCCAACTTTATTTAATTCTTATTCAGCTCTCACATTATTTGCTGCACTATAAAAGCGAACAAATTAAAAACGAAAACAATTAAATACAACATTTGCAATTTAAAACTAAACATTTCCAAAACAAATACACATTTTAAGTTTTAACACGCGTACCTACTCAATTGCAAATATTCAAGCTAAATATCAAACAACTTTAAGACGAAATCCATTCGTCATAGGTATATAATTATTATTCTCTTTTAAAAATTTTTTTCATATATCTAGTTGCGTATCTTTTAAGCCTTGCACTCTTTTCCGTCGTCCAACACCTCCTTTTTTGGAAAGGAATTTAGCGTTGGTAAAATATAGGTTTAACAAATTTCTTCCAACCCCGCATTTTTTTGTGACACTGTACTGGCAAGAGAAATAAAAGTAAACAACTAAACATTACATTTGTTTTTGAAACGGTTTACAAATCAAACATAGTTTAGATAACTTTTTGAACTCGCATACAAAATCTACAGCTGTTTATAATTACAAATATTTATATGCGATCATATGAAAGAGCGATTAAGATTCCGTAGATTTTAGACACACTACTCGTAAGTACTGTTGCCAGATTTATCTTTAATTTGACGATTTTCAGTACATTAAGCCATTTTGATGATATTTACCTCACATTATTTTTTAGTTCTAAAAAGATTAATTAATAATGGTTAAGCATGACACACTTGTCATACCTTCGGAGAAGTTAGCAAGGGCTTTCAACTTGAAAACATCATTTTGAACCCACGTCATTTATTGGCGAAATAAATCCTATTAACTTAATACCATATCTATGTATATAAAATCAAATGTCGTTCGTTAGTAATCGCACTTAAGAACGGCTGCAATGATTTCGCCAATTTTTTTTTATCTTCATCATAACCCATCTTCATTATACATAACCTTTCTTTGGAAAGTAAAATTGACCACGCCCACTTTTTAAGTTGCTAGAGAACTATAGTAGGTAGATCTTTGAAATTTTGCACAGTTTAGCGAAAAATAGTTTAGCGACCCATAAGCTGAATTGGAATAGAGGGCGTGGGACCTCCCATACAAAGTGAACAATTACAATCGTCTACCTGGAGATCTGCATTAGGAAGAGCCTTGAAACTTTGCAGAAGTAACCCGCATACTAATTTGCACAGTCTAACAAAACAGAGACTGGATTGGACAGTAGGCGTGATACCTCGCATACAATGTGGAAAATTATTATCCAACTAGAGAAGTACAACAGGTAGGGTCTTGAAACTTTGCTCAAGTAACCCGTATATACATAGTCTAATAAAACACAGACTGGTTTGAGACAATGCACAGTGGACCATTTCACGAGAAGGCGGTCAAATATTCATAACTTTTGATTGAATTGGAATTTTTATACGAGGTTTTTTCCGTTTTGTAGGTGAGACTTTGTTCTTTAATTGTTGTAAAAAATAGGCTATATATCATTTTAATTTTTATTTTAATTTTATTATGAAAGTGAACTGATAAAACGTGCTGCAAAAGGTGTATTAGTTTTTAAATATTCAGTTACACTTATAACTAATACTTATTATAATAATAAGTTTTTAAGTTAAATTTTGTCAGAAAATGACAAACTTTGGTGCCAAAAATCATTTTTTTATGATTTCAACATTATTGCAGAGAACAGGGTGGTCCAAAATGGACTTTTTTGAATTGAGCTAAAATTAAAAGAATTTTAAAAAGTTTTTGTTATATATCGCACTTGATCAACAAGAGGGTATTAATTCAAATTTATTTAACTCTCACTTTTTGCAAGAAATCAACGAACAATATCAATATCTACTGTAAAATTTCAACGTATTCTGATTACTCTTTCATCTCGAAAGTGATAGTGTCTTGAGTACCTTTATATCAACAAAAATGTATTATTTTTATTTTGCAATAATTCCAAAAAAAAAAAAATAAAATAAAAACAGTGTAAATATATTATTAAATGGAATTTGCTTACTATAATATGTTCGGATTTTTAAATTATCTTAAAATCACAAACAGTTTATTGCCTCTACTGAAAGTTTTAAAAATTTGAGTTAATACCCTCTTGTTGATCAAGTGCGATATATAAAGCTTATAAACTGTTAGTTCCCAAAAAATTAAGGATTTATGTCATTCAGAAATTTTTAAACTTTTTTCAAAAACGTCCATATCGCTTTAAAATTTCTGACCAGGTCAAAAATCTTTCACCAGTTTGTAGTCCGAACCTTCCCCTGCACTCCTACACCCCAATATATATACGCGGGTTGCGACCATGGGCACCAGAACAATTTTTCTGACCCAAGGTCCGATAATTTTTGTTTAAGAAACAATTCAAGCTTGTGTAACCCCAAAGGGTAAAAACGAAACCCTATTGTTTTCGCTACAATGTCTGTCCGTCTGTCCGTCTGTCAGCGCCTTTTATCTCTGGAACCATAATAGGTAGACTCTTGAAATTTTTACAGATGACGTATAGCTGTTACCGCTATAGCAACAAATACTAAAACTTATAGGGTGTTCCAATAGAGAGGTGTTATTCACGAATATGTGTTTATTTCTTGAACTGTAGGAGGCATAGACTAAAGATTTGCAAACAGTAATTAAAACTTAGTTCGCTATATAAACAAGTATAAAAAATAAACCTAAAAATTAAAGGGTGTTCCGATAGTGGTGTGATTTTCATGTATAAGGCCTAAGTTTTGAACCATAATAGGTAGACGCTTAAAATTTTCACATATTGTGTATTACTATGGTCTCTATAAAAACAGTGAAAAATTAAAGGGTTTTCCGACAGTGACGTGATTTGCATGTATAACGCCTTATTTTCTGAACCGTAATAGGTAGACTCTTATAATTTGCACAGAAGATGCGATGTGTTGCCACATCCGCTATGACGATTACTAAAAATTAAACGGTGTTCCGACAGTGAAATGTTTTTCACGTATAGTGACTTATTTTTTTAATCGTAAAAGATAGACTCTTGATATATTCATAGAAAGAGAAATGCCATGGCCGCTATAAAAAATACCAAAATTAAAGGGTGTTCCGACAGAGAGATGACTTGAAATGTTTACAGTAGATGTTGTTCTTCGAACATTTACTAATGACTAAAGGGTCGCCCATCAGTGCCTGTTATTTTTATAGAAAGTGTATTAACATGGCCGCTATGACAACAATTACTAAAATTAAAGGGTGTTCCAATATTGATGCAATTTTCGTGAATATGACTTTAATTTTAATATTAAAGGTTGCCTCATAAGACATAAAAAAATTAAGAACTAGAATTTTTAAAGTTGTACTAAACATAGTACGTAACCCTACATGTGTGAGTCTAACTCTCACTTGACGGACTTATTTTATTTATATAAATCGACTTAAGAAATCTTTCTAATCACATTGACAATTTAGTAAATATATAACTATTTAACGATTTTTCCTACATATTTTGACGACTTCATTCGACGCAAATCATTTTTATCTGGCAACTAACTTCACTCGTAAGATACAATAATGAATAATGATCACTTTAATTTAAATTGAGCGTAAGCAGACAGTTTTAGTTTTAACTTTGTGCGTGCAACAAGTGATAAGTTAATTAAGCGGCTGAATTGAACAACAACAAAAATAAGAATAAAAGTATTGAATACAACAATTAAAAAGATTACTGCTAAAATGCGTTGGCGCTTAACAACAAAAACAATTAACAACAGAACAATCGTTACTTATTTAATTAGTTTTCAATTGCTGATTTATGCCGTACAATTTGTTTGCACTTCGCCGGCTGCTGTACAGGTGAACGTCTATGAAAATCGCATATCTTCGCACAATAATTCGAAATATGTCGCCCAGATAATGCGCTTAGCTAAATCGGCGGAAATGCGCAACTATATGAATCCCGAGGCGAATGTCTGTGATAATTTTTACGAATATGCTTGCGGTAACTGGCCAAAGTTACATCCAGCTGAGGGCACCAGCAAACGGAAAACATCAATTTTTACTTTATTAGATAATTCTTACAAACAAAAACAATTGCGGTTATTAAGGGAGGAAATGGCGGATGACGAAGAGAATGCCATTAAAGAAGAAGAGTTATTAAGCGACTCGAAATGGGGAGCAGTTAAGAAGGTTAAGGATTTTTTTAAATCTTGCCGCAATATGGGATTGAAAAAGCGTTCATACGTGGTAAAAGAATTAGAAGAAATCATTGCAGAATTTGGAAAAATGCCAGCTCTCTTGAAAGCCAATGAGAGCTGGAAAGAAGAGGAGGACACATTTGATTGGCTTAAAACCATTGGTTTGATACAAAACAAATATGGTTTTGATATAATTCTGCAATTAGGAGTGCGTGGGGATTTCGAAAATAAAACGGTCAACACTCTTTTTGTGGGCCAGCCCAATTTGAAACTTAAAAATAAAAGCATGTATCTAGGAGAGGCTACAGAAAATCATCGCCAAGATTACCGTCGGCACATAGAAGAAAATTTAGAAAATTTTCTTGGCCTAGGAAAAGAAAAAGCTCAAACTGTGGCCAATGATATTTTAAATTTAGAAATTGAATTGGCACGAGGTCTTTTAGATTTCAATTCAGATAAAACTTTAAGATCAAAATCCATAAAAAGAAATCCAAAGAATTTCGTAGAAGTCTATGGTAAAGACATGGATTTGGCAAGATTTGTCAATACAGCCTTGGGATTTGAATGGAATTCAACTTATTATGAATACACTCCCGACTATCAGAAAAATTTAAAGGAAGTTATAAATTCCACGAGCAGGCAACAATTAGCCAATTATATATTCTATCACTTAGCCGAACCATTTTTCATGGACTACGACGTACATTTGGCCAAAATAGATGACATGTGTTTGGAAAATACAAAAAAATTCTTTAGTCACATACTGGACAATATGATTTATAGATCATTTAACACCCAATCCATGCAAAACGATATTTTTGTCATCTGGCAAGAGATCAAGAGTACTTTTAAAGAACAAATGGAATCAGCGAAAATGGAATGGTTGTCAGCTATGACCCGCAAACTAGCCTTGGAAAAACTGGAACGCATACAATTGCACATTAATTCATATGACAATAGTAATTTTACTCAGGAGTATCAAGATTTAACAATCAATAGTTTTGATTATATAGAAAATCATAAGAAAATTAATCGTCATAGAGTGGCAAAATTTTTAGATATACTTCTTACTTCCAAAAAATTGGAATTACCCAATCATACGCTGTCCTATTCACCAGCATTCATAAATTCAGAAAATATTATAATGGTGCCCGTGTCTCTTTTACAACCAAATTATTTATGGTCCGATTACTATCCGGAGGCTTTGAAGTTCAGCACATTGGGTTTTCTTTTGGCCCACGAACTTATACACGGTTTCGATGACATGGGCAAACAATACGATGCCAATGGCAATGAAGTAGACAGTTGGTGGGATGAAATATCTAGCAAAGCTTTCAAGTATAAAAAAGCCTGTTTCAAATCCCAATACTCACGCTATCGCTTTAACGGAAAATATTTACCAGCCTCCGATTTGCAGGGCGAAAATATAGCTGACAATGGCGCCATTCAGTTGGCTTTCAAATCTTACATGCGCTGGTTAAATTCTCAAGTTTTAGAAAACCTTAAAGAACTTATGCCTCACATTAATCTCAATAATCGAAAACTATTCTTCCTGGGTTATGCTCAATTCTTTTGTGTCGATATGGATGATGTTCTGAAAGATAAGGTGTCTTTGTTGGATGTCCATGCTCCAGCCATGTATAGAGTCATAGGTCCTTTGGCTAATTTTCACGATTTTTCAAAAATTTTCAAGTGTCCTGAAGGTTCAAATTTAAATCCCAAAAAGAAGTGTGAAATTTATTAGTTTTAAAATAGATTTAACTTTAGTAATACTAAGTACTTGTAGTTGTAGAAACGTTATTTTGTGTAATTAAATATAAAAAAAATATAAATTTAAAATATATAATACATTATATTTCAGCAGTTGTTGAGGCTTTTTTTCTAATAATAATAATAAACTTTTCCTGTACTCTTATAATTTAGAAACTTCCGTTCTTAATATAGAATTTAATAAGAGCCTCCTCAAAAGTTATCCGCCAAACTATGCCTTTGTATAAGTGATACTCTACATTCAGTATCATAGAGTATTAATGGTCTCCACCATTTTTTTGAGTATTTTTATAGTATTTTTCTGTGGGTTTAAATGGTACTCCATCAGACAAAACGTAACAAGAGTAATCCAGTTAAAAACGTAAAAATATTAGTTTTCTAGGGTACTTCAACAATACAGTTAACGTAAAAGTACACTTAAATTATATACAATATATACCAAATGCAAGTGGTTAATGAAAACAAAAACGATGCAGTTATTTAAGGTGCCTAATGTGGGCAACTTTCGATCTTCGACTGCAGTCGAAAGAGCTGATCATTTCATTGGTATTATGGCGTACATTCGATAAAAATAGCGCTATTGTGAATTTGACTCAATTGTATTATTCACAATAGTACATATTTATCAGCTGCCACTATAAATAAAAATTATATTACTAATTTATAAAGAAAAAAATTATATTATTTATTAATTAATATGACCACTATGCTGTTGTTCTAACGGGTAGCCCCATGAAATGAAATTATTGTGCATATTCCTTTTGCCAGCTGCAGGTTTTTTTCCGTTAGAAAAACGAGCTTTTCCAATTTTTGTTTTGTACTTATAACCTTAGGCCTGCATGAAATTAAAGTAAAATAATTTACCGCTGGCATTTGTAAAAGAAAAACAATAAAAAATTGACAAATACTTAAATTTTCAATAAGCATCGAAAGCAAAATTGTGATCGATTGAAAATTCGTTATACAACGAAATTTTCGACTGTGCTACCAACTCATAATACGAGTTTGACATTCGATGTTCGATAGCCAGCGAATCGAACAAACGAATGCAACTCATAATAAATGCCTAAATATAATCTTTTACCAATGCGAGAATAAAGCCACAAATTGCTCGAATATAAAAGAGGCCATCTGAGAAGCTCCTGGCTAGTCTGCTTGTGGCTATATCGAACCCGCAACTCTCACACTGATAGACGATGACATGTTAGCTGTTAATCAAGCAGAGCTAATTTACGGCTGTCAAACTTGCCTAAAGCGATTTCAATTGACATTATACCGTTTAAGTTTGATAGTGAATGCTAATAGAAATATACCTTACATATTTTGTGCTCAACCAGCTGTAATAAATTTATCACCAATAGGTGATAAGACTTAGTAGTATTTCTGTGAACTCCTAGTACTGAGCAAAACTCTTGTAAGTGATATGTATTCCATGATTTTTATGGTGAAAATATACCACAAAAGATAAGTTTCATCAGCGAATCCAAGTAATTGATAATAAAATCTATTGACATTTTTTGTCATGCAAATTATTGATGAGTAAGTTGGCCATTTAGAAATGTACAGATCCGAAATTTTAATCAATTGTAGCTGGGGTCGTAAAGACACTACTGACAAAACGCCTAACGTTGGCGAAGATGTCATCGACGAGAGTGTGCTAAAATACCTTTGGAATGTCATAAGTCTCTGTTGGGTTTCAGAGAGCTGTCCGAGCTTTCATAGAATTAACTAAAAACGCAGACGTATGACGATTTAAAAAAAAATGTTTACTCACCGTTGAATTGGGCTGGATTAATCATCAAGTAGCAAATTTTATTTCCACACCTTAATAAATGGTGAGGCGAAAAAACTATTAAGCATTAAGCGTAGTACTCTGTTCGAATTTGTGAAAAATGTTGAGCAACATTTATTATTTCAAAAGGAAAATTTTACATTTAAAATGTGGTGTCTATCTCGCAATTTGGAAGAATTTTACGATTTTATTGCTTTTAAATAAACCACATTGTTTTAAAAAAATTTCCACAAAAAATTTAAAAAAAAATTCCACATGAAATAATGCCCATTTGCTTTATTTCACAGCTTTGACAAAATGTTGCTAGAAACATTTCAAAGTTTTTCCACAGCAAAAACAGAGTACTGTAACATTTATTTTATCATGACTTTTTCATACAAATTTTTTATGTATGTAATTTGACAGCATTCCGCATAAAAAATTGAACAGAGTACCAGGCAAGGCGAATCCATAACAGGTGATTGCAGTGGCGAAAAAGCTCATCATGCTCAAGCATGAAAGCGAAAAGTCAAACTCCATATAAAAAAAATTATAAACAATTTTTTTCTATATGAAATTTGACAACTGCAAAGGAGGCAAAATATATTGAATTCGCCCGTGCAATCACCTAGTATTAATACGCCTTGGTACCAGGCATTAACGATTAAATTATTGAACAAACAAATGCCTTTTTTAAGGGAAACTCTATTATCTAAAAGGATTTAGCATTTAAGAAAACGTTAGACGAAGTGGAAAAAAGATGATATGTTAAAACTTTCGTACTTCGTATTTCTTTTTCAATAATTAAGTTTTAAGATTACACTGTGTAAACGCTGCATTAAGGGGCTAATATTTGCCAAGCGCATTAATATAAATCTCGAAGTGATAGAAAACAAGTAAGAGTGCTATATTCGACCATGCCGAATCTTATATACCCTTCACCATAGTAATCTTAAATGTGATGTTATGTTTCCCAATTTCACAATAATATACATACATTTGGTTTTTACTTCTCAATATTACAAGTATAATATAAAGATATAGATTTTTTTTTAATTTTTTTGTAAAATTTTATCGAAATATTTTTGTAAAAATTTTATCGAATTTTTTTTTTGTAAAAATTTTATCGAATTTTTTTTGTAAAAATTTTATCGAAATTTTTTTTGGAAAAATTTTATCGAAATTTTTTTGTAAAAATTTTATCGAAATTTTTTTGTGAAACTTTTATTAAATTTTTTTGTAAAAATTTTATCGAAATTTTTTTGTAAAAATTTTATCGAAATTTTTTTGTAAAAATATTATCGAAATTTTTTTGTAAAAATTTTATCGAAATTTTTTTGTAAAAATTTTATCGAAATTTTTTTGTAAAAATTTTATCGAAATTTTTTTGTAAAAATTTTATCGAAATTTTTTTGTAAAAATTTTATCGAAATTTTTTTGTAAAAATTTTATCGAAATTTTTTTTGTAAAAATTTTATCGAAATTTTTTTTGGAAAAATTTTATCGAAATTTTTTTGTAAAAATTTTATCGAAATTTTTTTGTGAAACTTTTATCAAATTTTTTTGTAAAAATTTTATCGAAATTTTTTTGTAAAAATTTTATCGAAATTTTTTTGTAAAAATATTATCGAAATTTTTTTGTAAAAATTTTATCGAAATTTTTTTGTAAAAATTTTATCGAAATTTTTTTGTGAAACTTTTATAAAATTTTTTTGTAAAAATTTTATCGAAATTTTTTTGTAAAAATTTTATCGAAATTTTTTTGTAAAAATATTATCGAAATTTTTTTGTAAAAATTTTATCGAAATTTTATTGTAAAAATTTTATCGAAAATTATTTGTAAAAATTTTTTGTAAATTTTTTATCGAAATTTTTTTGCAAAAATTTTATCGAAATTTTTTGTATAAATTTTATCGAAATGTTTTTGTAAATATTTTATCGATATATTTAATGTAAAAATTTTATCGAAATTTTTTTGTAAAAATTTTATCGATATATTTTTGTAAGAATTTTACCCAAAATTTGTTGTAAAAATTTTATCGAAATTTTTTTGAAAAAATTTTATTTTATAGAAATTTTTTTGTAAAAATTTTATCGAAATTTTTTTGTAATTATTTTATCGAAATTTTTTTGTAAAAATTTTATCGATATTTGTTTATAAAAATTTTATCGAAATTTTTTTTTTAAATTTTATCAAAATTTTTTGTAAAAATTTTACCGAAAATGTTTGTAAAAGTTTTATCGAAAATTTTTGGGATTTTTTTTGTAAATATTTTTCAATAATTGTGTAAAAATTTGTTGTAAAAATTGTTTTTTTCATTTCTCTGCATTTTACTTGAGAATCTATATTACTTGAGAATGGTCTAACTAAGGCAAAAAATCCTTTAATCCTTCCTCATATTGACAAACCCCCTGCCAATGTGCCTATTGACTGCTCCTGGTTGGCATCCTGTGGATGTATTGGCTACCTCTATGTGTGTTGCTGTCTATAAGGCCCTTTAATACAAATCAAAGCAAAAAAACCTTACCAGCCAAACAAAAAATTGCCCTCCCCCGAGATCTGTATGCACTTCTTGCGATCTACTTGTCGCGGTTTAATATTTATTTGACAAAAAAAGCAAAAGAGAGTCATTAAAACCGAAAAAAAAAACATTGTGAAAAAATATAGGTGGGAGTGGTTTTTGCCCGCAGCTTCAAATAAAATCGTCTGATGTTACTGAATGCAATCCTAAAATTTCACGAAACTATGCCTCGTCTGGCGCCTTGGCAAATGACATTTTACCATCAACACATACGGTCAACTTTTCTATGTATAAGGATCGAGAATGTATATACTTTATGAAGTCAGAAATGAATATTGTAAAAATTACTCACGGAATGACAAACTGATATGTATATAGGGTATATAAAAGTTTGAGATTCCTCCTGTGTTAATGGAGGATTTCTCTGCAGAACAAGTTATTAAAGTCCACAACATTTATCGTTGTTTCATTACTGGGAATTTAAATTAATCTTATATGTAATTATAAAATTGTAGGCTTTAGCATTTAAACATTAAAATTCTAATATAAAGAAAGTTTTTAGACATTCTTTAAAATGGAAGGGTGCCCCGGTAGTCTAGTAGGTAGTGTGCTGGTCTATCAGTCGGGGGGTTGTGGGTTCAATTCCCACCAAAGACTCTGGGTGTTTCACTACAACGAGTGAAGGTCTTCGTTACTATGCTCGATAAATTAAATTAGAATATTATTTGTAATTGTATTTCAACATTTAATAAATAAATAAATATTTAAAATGGAATATTGTTTCGAATATTATACAACAAAATTTGTTTGCAATTAAAGAGAATTTTTCAATCTTTATCCCTAAAGAACACTTAACGTTTTTTTTTTTTTTATTTAAATTAAATACCTGAAAATATATTTTTTGTATTTACAAGTGTCTTTGAAAATGTTGAGTGTTATGTACATGTCATTTCCGTACGTATGGATTTATAAAAGCCAAGGAATACACTTAGGATTTTTTTCTTTCCGTTTCCGTTTCCATTTAAATATTTAGTGTGTGTATGTGTGTATGGGTATAAGAAAAGTCTATTTGTTTGTGTGTTTGTGTCACAGTTATATAAACGTCAATGTACTTGTTCTTTTTCTTTTGATAGTTAACCAACATTCTGTGGCACATTTTAAGTCGACAGCAGTTTTACGAGTAGCATGCAATAATAAAGTTCAAGGCTATTGTTCATTATTTATCAGGTCTCAATGAAAGTAAGTATTCCTAAGTTTCCAGTCGGATAACAGAAATCATTGAGGAACGGAGGGGGTTGAAAAGAACCCATGAAGTCAGTGGTCTGCTTCGGTAGCCCCCCTACAACATAATTAAAATTATAACTAGTACTAAATTACAGTGTGTCAACTAAAAAGATTTTTGGTAATTCTATTACAAATATTTTTTATTTATATGGAAATGGAAAAATTCTTATTAATTTGAAGAAATATAATATTGAAATGAAGTTTAAACATGTTTATGTTGGCAAAATTAAAATAGAAAAATTCTTGTTAATTTGTATAAATACTAGCTGTGCCCGCCATGTCGTGGGCGTCCTGACAATATTTTGCTCGATTTTGTTTTGAAAGTATTCCACACTAATTGAAAGATTCTTACTTTTATAGTGCTTTAGTTAGGGGTTGTGTATTTAATTTACATAAAGGTACCCATCCCTCGATAAAATTCTAAAATTCTGAAAATTATTGTAAACCTCTGTAAGTGGTGTTTAAAATATTTTAATAACAATGTAATTCCACAAAGTAAAAATACAAATTTTAATCAAATGGCGCCATCTGTTGCGTAATAGTGTCTAAAATATTCCTAATGCTTAGTTTTATGCGGCATTCACATTTAACATGCTTCTGTTTGTGTTCCGAAGCCTTATGCAAACACCGTCGGCTGCTGGTAAAACGCACTTCATAAATCTTCAACTGCATTCAAAATTAATGGAATATTCAATTAAATTTTTCATATTGTGGACGCCATAATTGTGTGATCGAACTTTAATCGGGGCGAAAACTAAATGTTTTGAAAATAAATTGACAGTTTCTAAACGGCTGGAGCGAAATTGTTCGTGATAATAGCAGATAGGCATTCCAGATAAAATTTCCCCCGGGGGTGATATTGCCTTATCGACTTTGAACACCTTGACGCCATTGCTCTCGGGGGCACCAGTCTTCGCGTCTTGCACCGGACCTGACACTGGAGGATAAGAACCTTTACCGCATTTCGTTTTTTCTGAAAATAAATTGTTTTGGATAGTATATTGCACATTGGGAATAAGAACTCTTTAGTTTTTTTGAACAAATTTATTTTTTCATATTGACTTTTATAAAAAATTACAAATTTTTTCAGCATAAAAAAATTTATTTAATTTTTTATCATTTTAAACTAAAATTTATTATTAAAACAACTTTTTCTTATATATGTAATTAATACATGTTTGTTAGATTTCAATTTTAGTTCAAATCACCCTCCTGCTCGTAAATTTTCTTTAATAAATTTCACATTTCTTTGGTGGATCCATGGTAGAAATTTTCTTATTACACTTAAATATCCACGAAAACTCTCTAGAGTTTGATAACGAACCTATAACACGAAACATGCCGGGTGCATGGACATCGACATTGGCAAAGGTACTGCGAAACAATGAATGTATGTCTTCACACCAGTCCTGAGCAAAACTGATAAAGAACAATTGCCGATTATTAAAGTGCAAGCGAGGCAATGTTTCACTGGCTTCAACATTCGTTTCAGTCATTTTACGCTTGTTCAACCAGCGTACATAAGCATCGTAAGCAATATTAATACCACCATTATCGGCAATATTTTCCGACTGTAAGGCGCTTTTGGGCAAACGTTTGCCATCGTAGGTGTAATTGTGATACTGTTCTTCAAAACATTTGCGCCTTGATTCAAATTCGTAAGCAGATTTTTCATCCCACCAGGTATTGGCCATGCCATTAGAGTCATAGTTGCGACCTTCATCATCGAAACCATGAATCATTTCGTGGGCTAAAAGATAGCCCAAAGTACCGTACTGTATTGCCTTGGGATAGTTGGTATCCCAAATGTAACGTGGCTGGAGTAGAGCTATCGGAATTTTAATTTCATTCTCCAAAATGTTATAGACCGGAGTGAAAGACAATACCTGAGTATCTTCTTCAGTTTTCTTTTCCAATTTGTTTTCTCGCAGAGACTCGGCATTTTCAAGTATATTCTGTATATTGCTAACATAGTTGGTAGGATCTATGTCTACATTTTTAAAAAGTTCAATAAAATCATCATTGTCATAAGAGTTAATCGTTAATTTCATATTGTCTATTTTCCTAATGCCTTCCGCACGTGTCGCATTTGATATCCAATAATATTTATCACTCTCCAGATTGTGTTTAAATGTAGTCTTGATGTCATCCCAGAGCTCATAGATTTCAGCCTCGGACTCATTGCTGCGGTACTGATTGTAGATAACATGATCAATAAATTTCCCAAAATATTTTTTTGTTTTATCTGTGCACTCTTCCTGCAAATCACTGCTGGTAATGTCGATCAAATATTCTTCGATAAATAACCATAATATATAATCTTCTACAAGTTTGTCATCGGTTGCATTGAACACATCGTGCAAACCCTCCAGATATGCTTCATCATATACATACACCTGTTCCGGTAGATCTTTGGAACCCAGAGCAATCTCCAAATATTCTTTAACATCAAATAAATCTTGGTATTTTTCCATCAAATCGGTGGTATTGTAAAGGGTAAGCAGTTCTTTTACAGTTTTGCCATGACGCACATCTGTGGCTCCCCAGGTTAAATTCTTCTCGAATGTTATTATGTTCTTGGCCATGATGGAGGCTTCCTCTGGCGCCAAATTAAGATATAATTGCAAAAATTTGCGTATTCTATCCTCTTGTATGACATGCACCATATTCACCGCTCCCTGTGTCATTTCAAACTCTGGTGGCCCAATGTAGGGCATTGTTTTGGACTTGTCATTAAGATCATCAAAAATATACAGCGATAGTATTATAAATTTCCCATATTTGTTTTGTATTTTTGCCACCGTAGACCACCATTTGAAATTGGTTTCCATTTTCTGATTTGCAGATTTGAATAGCGAAAACTCTCCAATACTTTTATAGATATTTCTGAGTGAAGCACGATATTTTACATTATCGATTCCAGCATTAAGACACGAAACATAAAAATCTTTGATTTTATCTTCTACACCACCATCACCGATTTTTTTCTTTTGTAACAAATAATTCAGTTTCCGTTCGATGCCTTTGGCTAACGTTTGAAGTCGATCGGTGTTTATGTTGCCATTGTACTGGGCAGGATTTATCTGATGCCAGGCACCACAAGCGAATGAATAAAAATTATCGCAGGGGTCCACTTGCTGGTTCATTAACGACTTAATATCAGCTGTTTTCGCCAATCTAAGAATCTGTTTACCAGTATCGCTGGCAAACATATCTTCCGCACTTTTCACGCTAATAGTCCAACATATTAGAAAGACAACACAATACGCGGAACAATTTATAAGTTTCAAACTCATTTCATGAATTATTAAATATTATTTTAATTTATAAAATATAAATCCGCACAACCGTTTCAAAAGAGAGTTTATTTCTGAATATGTTTCGTTTCTTTAGAATTTTTTCAAGCTGAGTCTTATCGTTAATATTTGTTTTGCTTTGAATTCGTTTTTTTTTTTAAATAAAATTGGTTTCTTATCAGTAGTTACTCGCTTAAACATACATACTTTTTATTATGTTTCTATATGAAAAAAATTACAAACCTATTTAACCCTTCTTTGAACCAACAAATCAAATGTTCCGATTGCGAAAACAATTCGTAATGACTGTTCGACAACCGTTTTCGGAACCGTAATATTACCGAAATCGTAACGATTTTTATATGAAAAGGTTGACATGACATCGCAACAATATGTACGAACTAAATCGCAACGATATATAGGTACGAAATCGCAACGATATCTAGGTACGAAATCACAATGATATGTAAGTACTAAATCGCAACGGCATGTTTTCTGTCAGTACCCCCGTATAAGCTAGAACTTCGTTCTCTGAAAGTTAAGTGAATATAATAATTAGTTAACGATTTGATATTCAAGGCAATACTTTGTGTGGTCTTTTCCTGGTTTCAGAATCATAGTTATTAACGAAATCTTCCATTCTGGAGCAAAGTACTCAAGACGTAAAATGGCATTAAAGAACAATTTTTTTGGCTACACGGGGCAATTCGAATAACTTCTTGTTACTGGTTTTAACCAATCCAGGAGCTTTCTTTGTGTTTAAATCAATTATTGCCCTTTAAATATCACTAAATTGAAATCTTAAGGGTACTGCAGCACTAGCTCAACGGTTTGCAACTCATCTATTTATATTAGTCGATACATTTGGAGTAAAATGTATACACATTTTTCAAATGTCCACCAAATAGATTGCCTTTTTCGTTGTCATTTCTTGCCCAGCCTCCAGACGAAGTTCGCAAGGGAGGCTTATGTACATCTGGCCTTTTAAGATTTCTACACGCACGCCATAATGAAAACTGATTGAGGAGTTGCTTCAAGGTCTTCTAAATAGTTTTTCAGTGATGCTGCTCTTCGGGATTCTAGTAACTCTCTTAGCCATTTGTACAATCTTTAAGGCTGCTTTTAAGTTGAGGAGATCTGTGTTATTGCCACTCTCTGCGAATTTTTCTTTTCTCTCGACGTCTACAGAATAAATTTGATTGTGTCCAATTAGTTGTCGTTTTGCTGTTGCATGTTGGACAGCTGATTTAAGGTTCAGATCAAAATCAATAAGACTCCGTCTACGTCTACATCTTCAGGTGTGCTTAGCGGGATGTTTTCCGAACAATAAGTACTGAGATATTTTTTATATTTCAACCAATTTATGCTTGTGCTAGTTCTTGGTGACACGCTATTTTTCTGGTTCCATATATAGACAATAGTCGGTGAATGATCTGAGGATAATTCAAATGACGCTTCAACTTCGATCATTTCTCTTGAAATACCCTTGGTCACGCCAAAATTTATAACGCCGGGTATTTTTGACCGATCAGTAGGCCAATAGGTGGGTTGTCCACTCGATATTACATTCAGGCATATTTTTGAAATTGTGTCATACTGAACACCACCTTTTGATCGTATGTCTAAAACGTATGTTTAGGATTGTAGTCGCCTGATGCTATGAAACAGGGACCTAGTGATTTAAAGAAGTCGCTATATTGACTCCCTGGTATTTGAAATCTAGAAGGTTAATAAATCGAAGAAATAACGAAGTTTTGATGAAATTCTTCAATGCAGATATTTGGTGCTTGAAGATAATCCTTACAAAAATCACACTCTGAATAATGTTTAATTCGAGCCTTTATTAGTATTGCTGAACCACCACATGCTCTGCCACGGGGGTCTTTAGTGTCATATAATATATAGCCATTGATTTTAAAAAAGCTATTTGTTGTTAAGTGAGTCTTTGAAACCAGCATGACATCAATTTGTTGCTTCTTAAAGAAGTATTCGAGTTCATTTTTGTGTTGGCGTAAGCCGTTTGCTTTCCAAAAACATATTTTTAAACAGTTCATGGTTTGTTAAGTAACGCCTGCAACATCATAGATTGCATGCGAACCATTTCTTGCATCATGCTGCTCATAGAGCTAATAAAACTGTTTAACGAATGCACTAGTGTCTCTATGCTTGCTTCGAGACGATTATAGTTACCAGGTTGTGTTTGTTCTTTAGGTTCTGAATGCAAATTTGGAGCAGAATTGGTTGTCGCTGTCGCTTTGTGTACTGAAGTATGATTGGATTTTAACATATTCGCGTAAAAAAAATTTAGTTAAGTATAATTTAGGTTTAAGATGTGAACATTTATTGTTAGTTCAGTTATCATATGCAAATGTGAAAAATTAATAAGGTACAAAAGAAAATGTTAACTTTCGTTTAAGAAACGTAAATATGGTTCTGCAGCATATGCGCCTTAAATTTTGGCTGCGAGTTGGACTCACAATCGAATGGCTATGTACCAGCGTACCATATTTATATTTATTTCAAAAGTACCACTGGAAATGTACTTGAATTGTCTAAACTTTCTAATTGGTTTTTTAGTTAACAACACTTATTTTCGTATCCATATAAAGTTAAACAGCTAAAAACAACATATACATATAGCAGAAAAAAGAAAAACATCCCAGCGGGAAAAAAGGTATTTATTACATATATAATTTAATATGTAATATATTACACACTGTGTAATTTTTTAAGTCATGGCAATATAACCATATACGGACACCACTACGTGATAAAAGACCAAAAAAAAAAGACCTCTGTCTCCCAGTTTTGTCCAAAGTCCTCCAGGTTTTTTTATGGGCCCTCAAAGATGTGGGTCCTCGATGTAATTTTTGCAAAAAATGATCACTTACTCAAGCTCATATTTTGCAAACCGTTTGAAATTTTGATATACTCTCTGAGGCAAAGTTGTAGCTCTTGTCATAAAGAACAAAAATTGTGAACATATAAAATCAAAAAAACTTCATCTTCAAGGTCAAAATCGCAAAAAACTTTATAAAATTCAATTTTTTTACCTTTTTTCCCCTGTTCAGGTCCATAGGTAACAAACCGTTCAAAATTCAAGGAAAAAATCAACTACAAAAATGAACCTAAGATTTTAATAAACAACTTTCTAGAACATATGAACTTCCTAGGAATGATTCTTAACACCGTTTAGGTAGCGCTTAGGTAGCCTCAAAAGTGGAAAATTTTCGGAAAATTTTTAAATTCATTCGAAGGCCCCACATCTTTGAGGGCTCATAAAAAAAAAACCTGGAGGACTTTGGGCAAAACTGGGAGTCAGGGGTCTTTTTTTTGTCTTTTATCACGTAGTGGTGTCCGTATATGGTTATTTTTTTCCGTGTTGCACTGTGTTACTTTAGAAAGATATTACTCTGGAATCGAAAAGGTAATATCAACCGACACAAACAATATAAATCGATTACCATGTAATCGATTATCATGTATATTCCCAAATTTTCAGAAGTAGCAATGTACTCTATCTTCGTGTGACTATTGTTTGTGTCTTTTACCTACATAAGTAAAGGGTATTTTTATAGAGGTACTAGCTATCCCCGGTGCGCTTCGCTACACCCATCCACAAAAAACACAATAAACACTTGGAAGAAAAGTATGACCAAATTTTAACGCGAAAACGCACGCTATTCTCAAGTCAAAAATGTCCCCATCCAACCTGTTTTTTTCTGGACTATGGGTATTAACACGATAACAATTTTTTACTTTTAATGGCCGTATTATCTCTAGGTACGCGATAATAATTTTTCACTATGTATAGGAGGTACCACACCCTAAATGCAAATTCAGTCTGTGTTTCTCTACACAATGTATCTTAATATTCCAAGGCGCTACCTATTGCAGTTCTCTAGATACAGGATAATAATTATTTTGCCTGCGGCAAAAACACACTCACTTCACATACGCAACGCCCACACATGCGTTATCGGATTTCAACCAAACTTCATATAAACCATATATGTGCCACTGCCTACGTAGTGTATAAGTTTGGTTGAAATCGCGTTTATGATTAGTTCGGCGACGTACATATACGGACTTATTTTTATATATATAGATAGAACTTTAAGTTGCAATAAAACAACGATGGATTATTCGATTGACATGAATTTTATTTATCCGAAAGATAATCTTGTGGAATTACATTTTAAATATGATTTCTGGCATATTACCGCCACGGCTGGCGCGGATGTAGTCCAATCTGGACGTCCAATTTTCGATGACTTTTTCCAACATTTGTGGCGTATATAGCAATAACACGGCGAATGTTATCTGCTAAATGGTCAAGCGTTTGTGGCTTATCCGCATAGACCAATGACTTTACATAGCCCCACAGAAAGTAGTCTAGCGGTGTTAAATCACAAGATCTTGGAGGCCAATTCACAGGTCCAAAACGTGAAATTAGGCGGTCACCAAACGTGTCTTTCAATAAATCTATTGTGGCACGAGCTGTGTGACATGTTGCGCAGTCTTGTTGAAACCACATCTCCTGGACATCATCAGGAATGAAATCAATTCAGGAATGAAAAAGTTAGTAATCATGGCTCTATACCGATCACCATTGACTGTTACGTTCTGGCCACCATCGTTTTTGAAAAAGTACGGACCAATGATTCCACCAGCCCATAAACCGCAGCAAACAGTCAGTTTTTCTGGATGTAACGGTATTTCGACATACACTTGAGGAATACCTTCACTCCAAATGCGGCAGTTTTGTTTGTTGACGTAGCCATTCAACCAGAAGTGCGCTTCATCGCTAAGCAAAATTCGGTTATAAAAATCGGGAACAACGGTAATCTCGTTTTGGGCCCATTTGCAAGCGTTGTGCAGGCATGAGTCTATTCATGATGAATTGCCAAACCAAACAGAATAAATCACTTGACAGCTGTTAAATCGGTCGCCATCTTGAAAACTAATGCCAACTTAAAGTTCTATACCTCTATAAAAAACACCCTTTATATTTTGTTAAAAAAAGCCGTTGTTCCACATCGCCTCTCTATTTTGCATTTTTTTATTTAAAACGCAGTATATGTTTGAACAAGTACTAATAATAATACATTATTTTATGCTTTAGAAATAATGAATTCTAAATAATAAAACAATGCATTACATTCCTAGGACATGCTCCGTGTTAAGAGTTATGGATACTGGAAGCAGAATATTAAACATTCTTTGTATTACCTACTCGTTTCTTATTGATTATCTTTTCCCGCTGGGAGGCTATACGCAACCAATACCATTTTATTCTCTTGTTAATATTTACACCCTAAAGGTATACAACTCATTTGTCTGCAATTAAAATTAAAATGTTTTTTAGATTTAAACATTTTCTATTTTTTTTTTTTAAGTCATGTTACTTTATATTTATTACGACGGTAATTTGATAATTCCGTGACTTTTGAATAGTTTTTTTTTTGTAAAAATATCGTTTCATTTTTCAACACAGGTAGTCTGTTTAGCTCGATACATTAAGTCCAGCTTATTTTAAAAATTTTCAAACCCTCTTATAACGACTTCTTTGTTTGACCCAAAATCTCTTACTACACAGCCACTTCTTTAAATTGGAAACAGAAAAAAGGGTAAATCTGGAGAGTATTCTGGATGGGTATAATTAATGGATTTTTGACTTAGTAAGTATTCCTGTGCGCAAGGTGAATTGTCTTGATTGCGCCATACATTATGTGTTTTCATATTTAAATATTGAGAGGCCTACAGCTTCAGCCCTCTAACACAATTTCTTTCTACGATCGTCCAACATCATTTCATAGATTTAGTTGACTTTTTCTGGTGTGTCTTTCTATGTTGGGCAACCTAAACGTTTGGCTTTATTTGTGCTGGTACGACCAAACGAAGCTCGGTAAACTAATTTTGAATTGAAATTGATGGTGCCTAGTTCAAATAGTATTTATAAAGCGCACGAAATTCACTTTTTTCGCCTAAAGAATCTGACAATACTGTTAAGACAATAAAAATACATATACAATTTTTTACTAATACATGCACACTTTTTCAATTGTCTGAATTTCTGTCTTGAATATTTTAAAGACAGTGAATAGGATAGTGATTTGACGTATGCCGACAATAATTTAAATTTTTGTGTACAGATAAAAATTCAAAAAGGAAACCTGAAAAACCCCTATACTACGGAGACAATTGTCAGCAATTTTGACAATTAATACGCATTCTTTTATTGCCATGACAGCATTGTCAAATGTAAACGCAGTGTAAAATAGATAATAGTTAACGGGAGCAGTGATGCGCCGAAATTTACTGCGCTGGACATACAACAAGTCAAGGAATTATTATTAAACTGCCCTCGTATTTGTTACAGCGGCTATAATAACATTACGGTTAATTATATAGAGGCCTATGACTGACGGGCAGGCATCGTTAAACATAGATTACATAGATAGCCAACTCTCCCAATGTCAAAAAAGTGGCTATAAATGTCATCAAACTTACGGGTACGGTGTGAATTCAACACACATAAGGAATTAAATTTTTTATACATATTAAGACACTTTTACGCGTTATATTGTTGCACTTTTCAATTATGTAATTACATAATTTTTAATTTTTGCAATAAGAAAATATTCACAGTTTAATACATTTTTGATTTTTTTAATAAAAAATAAATTTCATTTTGTTAGCATTTCTTAGGCGAAATTTATTTCTTCACAGTATCGTATTTTTTGTCTTTCAAGCCTGGTACTCTGTTCAGTTTTTCATGCAGAATGCTGTCAAACTACATTCATAAAAAATTTTTATGAAAAAGTCATGAAAAAATTCTTTGCTGAAGTAGTACTCTGTTTTTGCTGTGGAAAAACATTGACATGTTTCTGGCAACATTTTATCAAAACTGTGAAATAAAGCAAAGGGGCATTATTTCATGTAGAATTCTTCAAACAACAGCTGATCGATTGGCTTTTGTTAACATTTCTAAAACAATGTGGTATACTTAAAAACAATAAAATCGTAAAATTCTTTCAAATCAAATGTCAAATTTTCCTTATGAAATAATATATGTTGCTCAACATTTTTCACTAATTCGAACAGAGTACTAGGCTTTAGGGGATGAAAATTTTCAATACAGAAAAATATTTAAATTTAGTATTCAATCCAACGTTTTTCGCATATAAATATATCAGCAAAATTCATATTCTTATTTAAAAACAAAGAATTATTTAATGGTAACATCTAAAATTTATTGCAAAAAAAAAATATATATATATATATATTATTTACAAAACATTTTATACAACTATGTGCAGTTTAAGTGCTGTGGCGAAATTTTTTTAAAAACCAAAACTTATAAAAATTTTTCTACCAATACACTCTTAGACTTAGGTTTTTTGACAAAAGACTTAGGTTTTTGACATTTCAGTTGCCTATCTAATTGAGCTACGGAATCTCATACTTCACATGAACCAAATTCTTTTATTCATTTCCACCATAACCTAATTTGTTTTAGTTTCATATTTAATTTCTTTCGTTCCAATAAATAACAAGGCGAATCTATTTTACTAGGTGGCAGCACGGCGAAGTTAATTGATTTTTGCTTTACTTTTTTTGTGCATGGCAGCTGTCAAAAATTCATTTATTATTTTTTTTTTAATTTAAAAAAATAAGAAATAAAATTGTAATTACTTAAAAAAAAATATTTCAAGTATAAAAATATTACAAAATACATACTATCAGAAAAGGTAAGTTGTTGGATGTGATATTTTAATTAGTGCTTTTGGCGTCTGTCGTACATTTAACCAACAACAAAATGCATTTGGGTGTTTTTTGGTGTTATATTTGTTGCCGCGGCGATACCACCTTATATAAATACGCCTTGTAAAATACAAACAAAAAAAATATTTTGCGGAATTTTTAAGCACTGATCACTTTATACAACATTGGTTAAACAAATTAAAAATGATATAGGTATTGTATAGAACATATTTTATCCAACAAGACTTCTTTAGCTATCTGAAGAGTTGGCGTAGAACTCCTGCTATAAAAATTATTTATTAAACATTATACTTGTTCCCTCTCTTTGCAGCCATACCTATAGTTTATATACTGGCTATTGTACCTGGTCTTATGCCTTGGGAGAATGGTTATGGTTTTCTTTCATTTTGTCATATCTTTGGTGCGGTTGCACCCTGGTGTGGCAGTTTTGTTTATCATCTCTTTATGAACATTGAACGGGGCGAAATTGTCTACAACAGGCTGTTGAAATTGGACATGTGCGGAATATGGGTTAGTCAGAGTTTTGGTAAGTTGTATAAGAATAAATAAATTTTAATAGTATTTTTTTTATTTAATTTAAAAATTTAAATTATTTATTAAATTTAAAAAAATAAATAAGGTTACACAGAAATAAAATGGTTTATTTTTTAATTTTAAATACAATAACGGAATTTTATATTTGGCTTTGTAGAATCTTATATGCCTATCACCATATAAGAAAAAGTTTTATAGAAAAACCCGGAATTTAAAAAAGAGGCCTGGCGTTTGAACAACGTTTTATATACATTTCTTTCAATTGATATCTTTCCCTAAAAATATGGAAATAAAATAAAAATACTAAATGAATCAACCAAGTACAAGTCGGAGTCACAAACCCCACGGAATTCAAACCACCGTACGGTTTAATGTTACACTAAAAGTACTCGTATTGATTGAAATTGTTTGAAATTTCCTACTGGTTATGAGGAAGTTAGCAATTATTTTCTTATCCACATAACATTAAAAAGCAAAAAAAAACACAAAACACAAATATGCTAATCGCACATTTGATTTTCTACCCTAAAGTTATGCAACTGATTTTTCTGAAATATAATTAAAACAACAATCATTCGTATTTTTAGGGTTCCGTACACAAAGTGTAAAAACGTAGCCCTATTGTTTTCGCTACAATGTCTGTTCGTCTGTCGGTGTAAAGCCTAAGTTTTGAACCATAATAGGTAGACTCTTGAAATTTTCACAGAAGGTCGCTATAGCAAGAAAAATTAAAACTTATAGGGTGTTCCGATATAGAGGTGTTATTCACGAATATGCGTTTATATCTTGAACTGTAGGAGGCATACACTAAAAATTTACAAACAGTAATTAAAACTTAGTTCGCTTTATAAACAAGTCTAAAAAAATAAACCTAAAAATTATAGGGTGTTCCGATAGTGGTGTGATTTGCATGTATAAGGCCTAAGTTTTGAACCATAATAGGTAGACTCTTGAAATTTTCACAAAAGGCGTATAACTGTGGCCACTATAGCAAAAAATACTAAAACTTATAGGGTGTTCCGAAAGTGACGTGTTATTTCCCTTTATATCTTTATTTCTTGAGGTATAGGAAGCAACCCCTTAAAATTTGCCGTGATTTAAACTACATGTTCGCGTTATAAGCAAGTATACAATATTAAATCTACAAATTAACGGGTGTTCCGTTAGTGACGTGATTTGTATGTATATGGCATAGGTTTTGAACGATAATAGGTAGACTCTTGAAGTTTTTACAGGATGAGTATTACTATGGCCACTATAACAAATAGTAAAAATTAAAGAGTGTGCCGACAGTTACGTGATTTGCATGCACATTGACTAATTTTTTAACCATAATAGATAGTCTCTTGAAATTTTCACAAATCATGTATTACTATGACCCCTATAAAAACAATAAAAATTTAAAGGGTTTTTCGACAGTGACGTGTTTTGCATGTATAACGACATATTTTTTGAACCGTAATAAGTAGACTCTTCCAGTTTGTATAGAAGATGTGTTGCCATGGCCGTTATGACATTTACTAAAAATTAAAGGGTGTTCTGACAGTGACATGTTTTTCACTTATAGTAACTTATTTTTTTAATAGTAATAGGTAGGCCCTTGATATATTCATACAAAGAGAATTGCCATGGCCGCCATAACAAATAACAAAATTAAAGGGTGTTCCGACAGAGACATGGTTTGTACGTAAATAGCCTTATTTTTTGTACCGAAATAGGTAGACTCTTTAAATGTTTACAGTAGATGTTGTACTTCGGCCGCTGTAACAATTACTAATATCTAAAGGGTGTTCCATCAGTGTAATGTTTTTCACGTATATTACCTTATTTTTTTAACCTCAATAGGTAGGCGCATGTATTTTCCTATAGATAGTGTATTACCATGGCCGCTATAACAAAAATTGCTAAAATTTAAAGGGTGTTCCAATAGTGATGCAATTATGTCTTTAATTTTAAAATTAAAGGGTGACTCATACGACATGAAAAAATTAACAACTTGAATTTTTAAAGTTGTACTAAACATAGTACGGGACCCTAAGTGTGTTAGTCTAACTCGCACTTGACTAATTTATTTATTTTTATAACTTTAACTTTATAAATTAAAAATTTTAATATTATTTTCATTATTTGTTGTTATAATGGACATAGTAATACCATAGAAATTTCTATTCCCTACCTATTGAACATAGATAAAATTATGTAAAAGACAGACGGACAGTCAGACATCGGAGCGATATAAATAGGGTTACGTTTTTTTCGTTTGCGTACGGGACTGTAAAGGGAATTATTATTGGTATAACAAATCATAATTTAGTTAAAATATATTATTATTAATATTAATTAATTTTCACATTTTTTCAAAATTTTTATAATTTTGGTGATGTTTGAAAATTTAGGTGAAATTTCCACGTTTCAGTGAAATTTTTGATTTTTGATAAATTTAATTTTTTTCGTCTTTAGGAAAAATTCGATTCTTTTAGTGATATTTCAATTTTTATTAAATGTTTTATTTTTCAGTGGTATATTGTTTTGGGACTTTTGTTGAAATATTTTTATTTTTTAATTTGCAAATTTTTGGTAAAAATTGATTTTAGTAGTGACTTTTCAAAAATTATTGGTCGAATTTATCCGAATTTATTTAAAAACTGAAAGGAGTACAAATTCCATAACAACTTTAAATTTTGAAGACTCAGCGGGGCACATTGCCACTTGTAAAAAGCTATTTATATGAAATACACAAGAAAATATGATTTGTATTGTGAACTTTTTTATTTTTTAACAATTTATTTATCACAGCGAAGAGAGAGAGACATCATGTTATAATAACATGTAGCAAAAAAAAAAATTTCCACTTTATTTACCACCCATTCATTGATATTTACAAATATTTTATTAGAAATGAAACTAAAAGGATAAATAATGTGATTTTTTGAGTTATATTTTAAGAGGTTTGTTTTTTTGCTTGTTGTTTACAGTGCTGTTCCATAAAATAGAGACATCTTTTACTACATATTTCGAAAAAGAAAAAAACATACTAAATCTTCATAAAAAATTTTAAGGTTTTTATTATTACTATAGACTGGTTTTGATAAAGAACTTAAAATGAAATACTTATATACGTAAAAACATTAAAAATTCAAGATTTTAGGTGTGCAAAAAATAGAGCCATGCACTTCAATTATCTAAAAAACACAAAATTCCAAAAGATGAATAGAATAATATACATTAATTATCTTTATTACCTTAGTACTAAGTGGAATATAATTTATTTTTGATAACGGGTAAGCACCGTTTTGGCATAGGGCAACGAGTTTTTGGCATGTCTCAATTGGAATATTACGTCATGCTCCTTTAACTAATGCCCACAAGTGATCTTTTTTAGTTGCATTTTTTCCCCTAAGAGATGATTTAACTATTCACCACAAGTTCATAATGGGTTTAAGACTAGCAACGGAGCAGGCCTGCTTAAAACAAATACCCCATATTTTTTAAACCAATCTTTTGCCCACTTCGATGTGTCTTTCGGGTCATTGTCTTGCTGAAACACAAATCGAAGCGCCTTTTCTTATTCTGCGTAAGCCATCACATATCTGTTAGGAAGATTTCTGTAAAAAATAGCATACATTCTTTCTTCCACTCGTACGGTAGACCCAGTTCCAATATATGAAAAACACCGCCACACCATAATATTTCCTCCACCGTGTTTAATGGTCTTTATGGTGTATTGAGGAAGACGTTTGGTGTTTGGTGGCCTTCGTACAGAATGGCTGCTTGTCAGAGTTAAATAAAATTAGTTTTGATTCATTAGACCACAAAGTTTCTTCAACGGAATTAAGCACAGTAAAATGTAGAAAGTGAAACTGGCTCTATTTTATGGAACATCACTGTATTTGTTATATTGTTTTGTTTTTTGAAAGTGGTATAAGTCCACTTTTTAAAATAAATAAGTTAACGGTAATTTTAATGAGTTTCTCTCCATAGTTACAATCACAATTTCAATAAAGCCCTATTTTGACATAAAATAAACAAAAACAGTTTTGCTGTACAATGCTATCGCACAAATATTTCTTTTGAAAGTGGAATAAGTCCGTTCCTAATTAACATATTTAAAACAAATTTCTTCTTGCAATTATTACTGATAATTGCTACTTCAGTGCATGCTGCTCGTTAACAGATCTGCATTGGATTTTTGTAAGAAAGAAATCAAATGAGAATTTTTGAGATTCTTAAAAATACAACGTAACATAACATATCGTTTTCACACTGTGACACTTCAAATAAAATGAAAATCATTGAACAAAGGCGGTCGTTCAATTTTATGTAGTGTGGAAGAAAATGCTCCATTTAACACAATTTGTTTATTTGGAAAGAAAGGAAAACCAAGAAATCTTAGCAGAATAATATGTTGCTACTATTTATAAAACTTTAAGGAGCATAACAAGTGGAAGTAATTCACACCAAATTTTAAGACTCTTACTTTTATAGCGCTTCAGTTAGGGTTTATGTATTTTTTTTTTTATATAGAGGTACCCATCCCTCGATAAAATTCTAAAATTTTTATTAAATTCCAAAATTATTGTAGAGTTCTGTAAATAGTTTTTAAAATATCCCACTGACAAAAAAAAGGGACTGCCTAGTTTGCAGTACATTTTAAAATTGCGTGCTTTCACTACCTTTTCTCTATTTTCACTTGGAAATGAGAAATTTTGCGGAAAAAAGTATCCTATATTTGAACCAAGATATTAAGGTACCTCGTCACAAAATTTTATTAAAATTCATACGGTAGCTTTTACGTGATGCGAACACAAATAGACAGACAAATATTCCAAAAATTCCTGTTTTGTATTCCTTTTCGATTACTAACTGCACCAACAAAAAAAATTTTAAAAAATATTTCATGTACAGAAATTATCCTTTTATAGTTTAATTATATGTTTAGATATACCACCTATTCACCAAACTAAGTTGAAAATATTTTATTTTTTTTAATATTATCACCTAATTTGTAATTTAATTTATTCTTTCTTAGAGAGAATAAAACGAACTTAAGCTTGACTACAAATGTAATTGTATGTAATTTAATAGTTCGGCTAATTAAAATTTAAAACTTTCAAAAAATATTTTATTTTTAATTAAACATCTTAACAAGGTAATATAGTAATGGCTATACAAATATTAACTTACTACCAATAACAAAAGGTAGGAACTAACAAAATGAAGTGTAAATTTTAATGAAGAGATGGGTAAAATTTTAACAGTGTTCGAAAATTATTATATAAAATTATAAATATTGTCGACAGAAATATTAGAATGGCAAACATTGGCAGCTTAATTGGTATTGGCACTTATGAAAAAAATATATATTTCCAAGAATCACGAAAATTTCAAATTCAGTTTCCTACTTCTATGGCGAAAAAGCTTTCAAATGCCTTGCTTGATCTTAATGTCGCTCTACAGTTCAAAGCTATTGCGGACACGGGTACTGTTATTGGTCATTCAAATTCCTACAAGCCTACGAATAGTCGGTAGAGACTCCGAGGAAGCTGAGCTCCTGCCTTTTTATTCTAAGCTTTAAGAAGATATCGAGAGATACCTAATGGTTTTTTCTTATACACCCGTGTCAAGAGACTTAGATTTGCTTGTTTTCTGGCACAATGCCAGCTAATTATCAAACTAAAAAAATGTGGCCCAGCAGTACTAAATCAAACGCTTCGTTTTGTTTATTTTCGTACTCTGTTCAAAGCTAACACTATGTCTTGACGAGCCATTAAACAAATTCATGTGCGCACATCAAAATCTCTCGTGAAGACTGTCGTTATCGATGTCTTGTTCTTGTTCAAACAGCATTGTTCGAACATTTGTTCGCACAACGATGTCTGCCACAAAATGCTGTTTTTAATATGAAAGTGTGACATTTAAAGATTGCCATCTGTTGATCAAGCGTGCAAATCCTATTTGCTGTGCTATAAGCATTCAAACAACATTGACGACAAACAGAATATTATTTTTTGGAGCATGCACATCGATAAGTTTTCTCCACACAGAAGAAATTAAGCAATTTATTGTTCCCTATTCTGCCGACTCTTTGTTTATGTGCAAACAAAACAATGGCTTGTCAAGACGTAGTATTGACACATGGTGACAATTGCAAAGTTGCCAAAAACGAACTTTTCTCTATTTTATCGCCTGTCTACTATATCCCTTTCCCAAAAGTTGTAACGCAATTAATTGTTAATAATAGATGTCTGTGTTACTTCTATTCAAAAAACTTATATTGAAAAATTTAAAACTACAACAATTAAAACTATTAAAAAAATCAACGCAGTGAAACTAACAATCAATTCGATCCTAAAATCGACTTCCTTAAAATTAGTTCAATAAATTATACATTTTCTGTGCGGATGCATTTGTGAACCCAGTTGACATTCAAAAGCTTCAGCGAAAGCATCGAAATTAGCAAACATTGCACGTACACGAACTTCTTCCGGCGGATGAACATCAGTAGTGGCCAAAATATTATGCCAAATTCTATTGATATCTGCGCACCATAATTGGGCCGAGCTAATGAAAAATAGTTGACGAGCATTAATGGTGTCCATGTGGGGTAAGTGTTCTGGAGTATGATGGTGTTTGCTCAGCCACATCTCATAGGCCGCATAGGCAATACGTATACCAACATTATCGGCTATATTTTCTCCCTGAGCCTGAGACTTGGCCAAAAGTTTGCCACTAAATTTATAATGTCCATATTGTTGTCGTAGACATTCTTTGCGAGTGGCAAACACGGCACTGGCATTGCGATCCCACCAGTTATTAAGATTGCCCTTAGCATCGTATTTGCGTATGGTGTCATCAAAGCCATGGGCCATTTCATGTGCCATGATATAGCCCACGGTGCCATATTTTAATGCTTTGGGATACACATCATCCCATAAGAAGCGAGGCTGTAAGAAGGCCACGGGTAATATTACTTGATTATATTCGGCAGCATAGGCTGGTGTAAAACTAAGCATTTCATGTTCTTCTAATTTCGGAGGCTCTTGCAATTTCGTTCTGAAATTTATTCCTCTCAGCAGTAAGACATTTAGGATATTATCGAAAAAGTTGTCAGAAGAAATGATCAAAAAGCTTAATTCCTTTTGGAAATCAACACCAACGTAACCATTAATTTCAAATTTCATGGCTGATAGCTTTTCCAAAGCCTTGTCTTTAGTAGTTTCATGCATCCAATCAGAAGAGGAGGACTGCAAAATGTCCTCAAATGATAATTTTAATTGTTGCCACATAGATCTGACCTCCTCAATAACATCTGGCTGTTGTCTAAGTAATTGTTTATAGATGAGGTGATCCAGATATTTAATGAAATGTTTTTTTGTCATATTTATACATTTTTCCTTTTGTTTTTCCACGGTTTTTTGAGCCTCTAGACGAAAGTCTTGTATTAGTTCCCACATAATATAGTTTGCCAAAATATTACGCGGCGTTTCCAACACCAGGATGCGTAAATTCCTTATATAGTCTTCTACATACTCATAGACTGGCAAACGATACTCATAACCCAGCCAGGTCTTAACAAACTGAGTGAAATTAATGGCGGGTCCGTAATTTTCTGTCATTTCATCCAATACCCTTAAACGGGTTTTATCTTCCATTCCCAAGCCCTCCATGGAGTCAGCCATGCCAGAAGCCAATTTTTTTGCAAAATCAGTTACTTCTTGCGAGACAATTAATGCTTGTGCAGGAGATAAACCCAAAACTGTTTGCATTTCCATTTGCCACACCATTGATAGACGGTAATAGTATTCACGCGAGTTAGCTGTTACCAGTTCATCCAGTTGCCCAATATACAGACGATTTATTTCGTTATTGGTTAAGTCGGCATATATGTCAACCCCCAAGATTATCTTACGCCCATATTTACGCAAAATCTTGGCAATAGTTTCCAGCCAATCAAATTCACTCTCCTTCCAGGACGCACCCTTTAGAGCAGGCATACCACCAAACTCCTCCATTATGCTAATAAGCTCTTCACGGTAATGATCTTTTAAATGATTTCGCCGCAAACACGACTCATAGAAGTATTTTACCTTTATGTCAGTTTCCATATCTCTGGAACTTTTGGCCTCATTTAAAATTTTTAACAATTTACGATCATATGCCTTAGACAAAACGCTAAATATGCCCGTTTTAGGTTCGTTTATAGCCGGATTAATTTTTGCCCAATTACCGCAAGCATACTGATAAAAATCTTTGCAAGCATCAACTTCTGGTCTCATGTAGTTGCGCATTTCTGCCGATTTTGATAAACGCATTATTTGACGTGCTGCCGCCGTTGCGAACAGCGAACCATTATAACTAACCACCGAGGCTTGTATTGTTATTGTTAAAATAAGTCTTAAATAAATGCAAAAACATAAACTTTTCGAAGTCCATTTCATATTGTTTCCGCGGCAAGTGTTGAAAAAAAAATTTATTAGAATGATCTAAACCCGCCTATTTTCAAATCCAAACTGTTTTGCATTGCTTCTAAAAGAAAGTTTTCAGCATTTTAAATTGTAGTTTTTCGTTTTTTTGTACACAAAATATTAGGTCATTTTGGGGTTATCTTTTTTTTGAAGGAACTTGGTAATTGTCTTGCTAAATATTATTAAACAAATACTCAGCCAAACTTATTTCATATGTTTAGGTATTGTTGTCTCTTTTTAATATTATGAAACTTTTATTTCAATGTTTTTTACAATAATCGCTTAAATTTAATACGTCATTGTCAATGCCAACGACGACGGACTTGTTTTGAGTTTTAGGAAATTAAATATCAATTAAATATTAACTAAGTTTTGATAGTGTGCCTAGTACTATAATGATTAATAATAATAATAATTCAATTGACACTGAAATAAATAAAAACACAGTGATGCGAAAGTATTTGCAGATAATGAAAAAATTTGTAAGAAATAAAAATTATATGGATTTTAATTTTATTTATATGAAATATTTTTTAAAGAATTATAACTAGCAGTGGCCGCCACGTCGCACAGTGAGACAACGCCGGCATTAAATATAAGGAGTCATTGTAGAGCTCTGACATTTTGCGCAGGTTATTTTTAAGACAATTCCAGTTTTATAAAAAAAATTAAGAAAATTCGCCCACTTTTACGCCACCTCCCATACAATCGAAATTTGTAAAATGCCGTATTGTCCGTAATACTTTAGGTATAACTTTCAATTTTGGTATACTTGAATGTTATATTGTTACAAACATTTTTGGAAAAAAATTTGAACTTTGGCCCACTTTTACCCCCACCACCCATACAACCTCAACATAAAAAGTGCAATATTTTCTAAAATATTCTAGGTACAACCTTCAAATTTGATATTACTGTAATTTTTATCATTTAAAATCTTTCATGCAACAATTACAATAACACGCCCACTATTACGCCCACCTCCTATTGAAATGCAATAAAAAAGAACAATTTTTATTTTCATTCTATCAATAATTTTTTAACATCATCATGGTATTCTAATTTTTTCCATTTCATTCTCATTCTTCTAAATGAATTAATATAAGGATCTGATGATATTTGCAAATAGTGCATTACATCTTCATTCGTAGAAATACGTGAATATTTACGAGAATGGAATAGACTACAACAATTAATCTAACCACATTAGAAAGTGAGCATAACACAACTTAGATAAGAGCAACAGCTTGCACTAAAAAAATTATCAATCAAATGAATAATGTAAATAAAATAATAATAAACAATAAGTGAATAGTTGTAAACAGTTAAAAAAAATAAAAGTAAAAAGTTGTAAACTTCAGACTTCAAACTTTCATTTGATATAAGTCTGCACCTAGGGCGAGGGGCTGCTCTATATTTCCTAGTCCATTGAAAATGCAAAATGTCCAATTTTTACACCATAATTCTGTTAAGAAATTTTTTTTTTGTGTTTTTTTTTAAATTTATTTTGTCATCTACTCATTCTACAACAACTAAATTAATACAAAAAAATACTTTAAAGTTATATTTATTAAGTATTTTTTTATTAATAAGCTTTTGAATATTACATATTGAACTAACATATTTCAAGCGCGTTGGCATACCTCAACTTT
This sequence comes from Phasia obesa, assembly GCA_949628195.1. Lineage (NCBI taxonomy): Eukaryota > Metazoa > Arthropoda > Insecta > Diptera > Tachinidae > Phasia > Phasia obesa. The sequence continues at coordinate 27,813,820 of OX451215.1, read as the reverse complement.
GACTTGTTCTAGACCAAAAAGTAATGAAGTTATGAAGCTGAAATTTCAGGGAATTGTTACTCATATATCTGTTAATATACTGTGAAAATTTCATCCACATTGGCCGACACGCCAACAACCATTTTTTGCCGCGGTTACTATAGGGCTGTCTCACTGTGCGTCGTGGGCGTTCTGACAATATTTTGCTTTGAAAGTATTCCACACCTTCAGTTCAGTTATGGTTTGTGTATTTACTTTATATAAAGGTACCCATCCCTGGATAAAATTCTAGAATTTATAAAAAATTCTAAGAGGTGTTAAAAATATTTAAATAACAATGTAATTCCACGAAGTAAAAATACAAATTTTATTCAACTAACGCCATCTGTTGCGCAGTAGTATTTTTTAAAATATCCCTCTTTAAAAAATAAAAAGGTGAGTTGAAAAAATAGCCGTGTTGAATATAAACGTGTTGAAAATATTCCAGCTTTAAACAGTGTTGTCAGATTAGGGAATTTATCCCCAAATTGGGGATTTTTATTTACTTATGGGGATAAAAAATTCGGTTTGGGAATTGAGGATTTCTTTGAGGATAGTTATAATTTCTTAGGGATTTTTTGGGGAATTTTATTTTGATTTCGTTTACTTTTTAGATTATTGTAATTTTATTATTATTTCCAAAATTATTTTTTTAAGTTTTCTAATGTGGTAACAAAGACGTTATTTAAATTTTAAGTATGATTGGTAAAAGAAGGTAAAAAAACGTAGCGAAAATAATTTAAAATAAAATTGCAATTATTCTTAGAAGTTATTGATCTTGGTTACGATTTTAAGAAAGAACTGCTTAAATATAGTATAGCGAAGCTACTCGTATTATATAGAGTTAAAAAATAGATAAAAAAAAGTCTCGGTCGTCATTATTTGCCGAGTTATCGGCCTCTGTATATTTCAAGAGACATTTATAAATCACAATTAAAAAAAATGCCAATAAAAACGTCAAAGAAACTTAGGCGTATTTTAGGCAATATTTTAATAAACATCATCTTGATGCTGAAACGACCTTGTTTCTAGACTTGGAAAAGTTGATTTACATACCAACTGTTTATTTATTTATTTATTTTTTTTTTTCATATTTTGAATTTTTGAATCTTCAAATATATTTTTGAACTAACAATAATTACTCATATCTTAAGCCTAAAATAAAAATAAATATACATAATTGTTATGTCCAGCCAGTGCAAGACAAAAAAGATGTATGTTTCACAGTTACTTCTATCATTTGCGGGTCATCCCTCTGATGTTCGGGTGAGAGAATAAATGTCCCTCCTTCTTAAACGAATGTAACCACGTTCATTTAGCATGTTGCGATCCAGCGGATTTGGATGTGTTTCAAGCTTCTTCAAATACGTTACTGCATATTTCGCTATTTCTGCTTTAACTGATGGCACGTTTAGATCTTTGTGGATGTTCGAGTTTCTTATGTACCAGGGAGCAACTGTGATCATCCGTAGAATCTTATTTTGGCGCCTTTGGATTTTTTCTATATTGCTAGTTGAGGCAGTGCCCCATAATTGAATGCCATAGCACCAAATTGGTTTTAAAATTGACTTGTACAATAATAGTTTGCAATCTAAAGCGAGAGTAGAATTTCTGCCGATAAGCCAGTTTAGTTGGACTGCTTTTAACTTCATTTATGTTAACTTTGATTCTATGTGGCTTTTCCAAGTAAGGCGCCGGTCAAGATGTATGCCGAGATATTTCAGGTCTGAAAGCTGAGGTATCATTTTGTTATTTATGGAAATAGGGGGCACGTTTCCCTACGCAGTGTAAAAGTTATGTGAGTAGATTTTTGTTCATTGACTTTAATTTTCCATTTCTTCAACCACTTTTCTAAAATTAATATGTGGTCTTGTAAATATCGTGATGCTACTTCGGGACTTTCGTGAATGCTTAAAAAAGCTGTGTCGTCAGCAAATGTCGATGTGTGGATTCGGTCACTAGTTGGCATATCTGAAGTATACAACAAGTATAAAATCGGCCCCAATGTTTATATAATCATTTTTTTCGGCAAAGGAATCAACTAAATCATACCTATATAAGAAATAAATTTCCGAACTATTTACTCTAATATTTGTTGAGAAATTATATACATTTTAAAAAATAATGGAATTTTAATTCAATTTTATTTATTAGCGTGCTATCATACCCAAATTATCATAAACTTACACCTATATTGTCGTGGGGTAAGCTAGTCTCTAAGGCCATTTCGCTATGAGAAATGGAAACCTTTACCAAAAATTTAGATAAAGGTATATTTATACCTTTAAGGCCCATTATTATAACTTGCCATTAGCTAAAGTTAGGATTTTATCAGGGTGATAAGTAGTTTTTCGTTATTATAAGTATACTTTAAGCTAGAAGTGACTGATAAACTAAAGGGAAGACCATCTTGCCTTTAACTTTCAACATTTGATGTAAGAATTTGAAGTTGCCATGTTTTGTCATCTATAAAGTTGCCGTATTTTCTAATATATGAAGAAAAATAAATTCATGTTAATTTAATTTGGCATTGAAAAATAAAAATGAAAACAGATCTCGTATGTTGTATATAAAATATTTTCGTTTGTTTGTTGCACAGATATTAATTTGTGGTTTGTTGACAGTAAACAAACAAATGAAAGGTGTGATGTTGCCACTACGTTTTAAAAAACCAATTTATTTTGTCAAAAGTAGTCGGTGTTTTTTCTGGTACTACCATATTTTTGAAAATATTAATTTTATTTTACAATGAAGTTGTAATAACGAAAAATAGTTATTGTGCACTTTATCGTGATATTTAACTAAAACGTGCTTTAAAGGCAAGTTATAATAATGGGCCTAAGTAGAATAATTATTTTTTCACTTTTGCGGCTACCTAAGCGCTACCTAAACGGTGTTAAGAATCATTCCTAGGAAGTTCATATGTTCTAGAAAGTTATTTATTGAGTTCTTAGGTTAATTTTTGTAGTTGATTGTTTCCTTGAATTTTGAACGGTTTGCTACCTATGGACCTGAACAGGGGAAAAAAGGTAAAAAAAATTGAATTTTTTAAAGTTTTTTGCGATTTTGACCTTGAAGATGAAGTTTATTTTTGATTTTATATGTTAACAATTTTTGTTGAGAGAGTATATCAAAATTTCAAACGGTTTGCAAAATATGAGCTTGAGGAAATGATAATTTTTTTGCAAAAATGACATCGAGGCCCCCACATCTTTGAGGGCCCATAAAAAAACCTGGAGGACTTTGGGCAAAACCGGGAGACAGGGGTCTTTTTTTTTGGTCTTTTATGACGTAGTGGTGTCCGTATATGGTTATTTTGCCATGACTTAAAAAATTACACAGTGTGTTATTACTACACTGGCTGGATTATTCCAGCTCTAGTTGTAGTTGTAAGAAGTAAAAATTTATTTAAACAAAAAAGAACAATGTTATTATTTTGCTTTCAAAAAGAAAACAAACAAAAAAATAATTTAGTACAGCAAAGTTCCTAAAGTATGGGTATAATAGCACATAAATATTTTAATTCCCAAAAATCATTATGAAATAGTGAGATAAAACCTCAATCAACTTAGTTTGTTAAATAACACACAAAAACGTATACACTATATTTTTCAAATGAAGTTAAATAGAGAGCAAATAAAGTATTCTTGTGTTAATTTCAACGAAAACAGTATACTTTTTAGTGGGGAATTTTGGGGATAGTTAAAATAATTTTTGGGGATTTTCTGGGATGCAAATTTAAAAATTGGGCATGGGGCTCGAAAAATACCTGGTTTTAAACCGAAAATTTCTGTGTCTTTAAACCAAAAATTGCGTTTTTCATTTCTTTTTCTCCACTAATAAGATATTATTATATTTTATATGGGACCGGGATACTAAGGTACGTCCTCAGAAAATTTTGTTAAAATCCATCCAGTAGTTTTTACGTGATGCGAATACAAACGAAAAGCAGACAGAAAGGGATAAAGATAAAGCAGAATGTAATGCATTTTCTGGATCGCTACATCCGAAATATAATATATAAAAAAAATTAAAGTTTCTCATATCCTATTTCTTTGACAAGGTTGTTTAAATAGAAAATGAATAACAATTGAAACTACCTTGTAGATAGATACGAAGAATGCTGGCGACTGATGTAGCGATCCAAAAAATGCATTACATTCTGCTTTATCTTTATCCCTTTATAATAAAGAACTTAAGCCTAAATAATTAATTAATTCAATAAAAATTATATTTTAATCACGATGTCCCGGTAGGTTAGGGTAGTAGGGTAGAGTAGTTAGAGTGATTGTCTAGCAGTCTGGAGGTTGTGGGTTCTATTTCCACTAACAACTCTGGGTATTTCACTACAATGATTGAATATCTCCGTCACTATGATTATTAATTCGGAATTTAATTAATTACTTAAAAAATAAATACTAAATTCAAAGCAGCTTTGGTATGAAACAATTTATAATAAAATAAACCAATTAAAGAATTTAACCTTAAGCACGGTATTTAAAATAATTTTTATGTGTCTTAACCTGCACCAATGAAAAGTTTTAATTAGTTTGAACTACAAAATTAATAAAAAATTTTATTTACCTCAATTAATTTAAATATTACTCTGGGTTATCTTAAAAAGGGTATTTAATTGAATCAATTAAAAATTAATTAGATTTGTAACTAAAATTAACAAAAGCCTTTAATTGGTGTTAACAAATTTTTCTCTGTGTATCTGTAGTTCCTTATAAAATCTTCTATCGCCAAAAAAAAAACCTTTAATTTTTTATCCCCGTAAAATATCGATTTTCTGCATTAAACATCTAAAATTAGCTATAATTCCTTCATTATTCCCAAAAAAAAAATTTTAGATTTGATATTGCAAATTGCAGTGAGCTAACCCATCAGACGGAAAAGGAACAAACATTTTGTGATATTGATCAAAATTCAATTCCTGTATGGAAAATCTAAAAATGACTCAAAATACTCTAATCCAAAAAATACAGCAGAATATAAATATAAATATAATATAAAAAATATATAATATAAAAAAATTAAATTTCTCATATCCAACTTCTTTGATAAGTTTGTTTAAATAGAAAATAAATATATATAATATTATTTACAGGGTCGCCCGAAGGTTAGTAGGTGCCCGGGGCGAGATTGTGATCTGGCCCCCTACACAATTAATTGGTCTAAATAAGTTTATGTTTCTCATATAATTTATTTTGTACTTATATTTACAAAAGGTTTACATATTATTTTTTTTTTTAATTATATTTCGATTCAGGAAGTCAAAGAATGTAAATAAAAAAAAGTTTCAATGAAATCTGGAATGGTAAACATTAACGTTTTATTTTTCTGCATTTTCTGCACAATGAAGCTGTTGTTAATTACAAAAATATCTGTTTTGGATAATTTTTGGATAATAATTATCAACCTTTACTGGCAAGGGCCCCTTAAAAACTAACTCGAATTCTGGCCAAGAAGATGGATCTGTACTTATTAAGCCAACAGTTTTAGGAGATGAAATTAATATTGTTTTGTCAGCTTCATTCTGATTAATATCTTCGTAATTAGAATCTGAATCTGGTATTACTAGTATTTCAACTTCATTAAGTGTACTCACGTTTACTGATGACAGCCGAAGAACTAGATGGAGCAAAATAGGAAGTGAGCTTTAGGACCTTCTTAAGAAGCACTTCAGTCGTTGCCTCCTCTTCTCTTACTAATTGAGTCTTTGTGCTCCAGACAGTTTTTTAAACATGATGGTAAAAACTTATTCAGTTCGTAATAATCCTACTGAATGTTTGTGGTATGGTAATTGTTAATTTAAATATAATATTATTGTTTTCATATTTTACTTCTTTATTACGTTTTTGTGAACCAATAAAAACTTTTTAATAGCTAGCCGTTTTTAATTCGCACACTCGCTGACGTTCTTGGATGGTTCATCGTACATTTGAAAAACGGTCTTTACACCTGGCAACCATTGAGCCATGAGTGGAGCATACATAGGTGCTCTTCTACAACTTATTGTTGTTTGTTTTAATCAAATATTTGTTTAGTCAAATATTTAATATGCGAGCTCCTATCCATAAAGCCGACGGCGATATTTCTTTCTCCCCTACACAAGTTTGCGCCCCCTTCACCATGGCGCCCGGGGCGATGCACTGATTATTTATATCTAACGCTCCCAACATGGCGTAAAGGTACACACTTTTGAAAATAAATATAAAATTAACTATTCGTTTAATAACCGAGTTTTTTGTTATAATTAGTTTACTTTATTAACCTTTCTTAAAATACAAAATTTTATACACTTGCTACAGGCAGCGTAGAACTGACCAAAAAGGAACTTTAGCTTTGCAATCAATATCCCGCTGCGCATCTAAGACAAGCTTTGAAATCTGTAGTTTAATAAATTTTAAATGATTCTATTCAATACGAGAAAGAAACAAAAAATGTTGGTTAACGTTTAATTTTTCTTTCTTTCTATGGAAATGTCTAAATGTTTTGTTTAACAGGGAAAAAATAAAAATAATTTAAATATGTAAAAATAATAATAAAAAAAGAAATATTTTTTAGTCGGTTTTACAAGTTGCTACTTTTTATATTGCAGGTGCCCTTCCTCTGTTGACGGCAAGCACGTTTTGTTTTACTTTCATATGGAAGTGGTTTATTATAATCTCGTATTGTATTTTATCATTTTGGGGCTTATACAAGGTACGTATTAAGTTTAAAATTAAAAATAGTGTATGACTAGAAAAAATATTCCTCATGCGACGTATGATTAATTTTTAATATTACGAATTTTAAACAAGCATACGAGTTTGTGTTACAATAACTAATTAATTGCTAAAAGTGCTTTTACACGGCGTGTATTTGTCATATGACTTGGCACTTTTCCATGTGTAAATTCTATACACGTCGTGTAAACCCTTTCAAACATAACATGTGTATTTTCCATGTGTACAATACATATGACATTTTTCATTTAGAACGTGTTCTATTTTGATGTGACAAAGCCATTTTTTGTTTTGCCGCCATTTTGGTAAACATTAGTCTTGACAGTTCATATTTGGCAGTCGTGGAGTAGACACATGGCAAATTTATTATGGAAAAATATTCGATAAACAAACGTGTTTTAATCGTTGAAACATTTTATCAAAATCAATATCGATCGATATCGTCACTCATTATCGATGATATTCGATATTCACATTTGAATGGATATGTGAATAAACAAAATAGTCGTTTCTGAGCAATGGAAAACCTTCAAATTATTCTTCAGTCACCTTTGCATCCATTAAAAGTGACAGTCTGGCAACAGTGAATAGGGAGCGATACCGTGATATGATTGAAAACTTTTTAACGCCATACATATACCTTCTCGGCGGAAGGTATACTACTTAATTGGGACAGTGGCCGTTATACCTCGCATTAGGTAGCGCCTTGGAATTTCCCACCAGTAACCACCATATTAACGTACATAGTTTACCTAAACACAGACTGAATGAGAATAGTGGGCGTGAAACTTCCCGTACAAAGTGTTCCTGGCAGCTACAATAGATAAAGCATTGAAGCTTTGCACGAGTAACCCCTATGCTAAGGCGCATAGTCTACCAAAATGCAAACTGGATTGGTGCGGTGGGCGTGGTTCCTCCTATACAAAGTGAAAAATTGAAAAGATGGGTGTAGCGAAGCGTACCGAGGATAGTTATCTATAAAGCTATGATGCTATGCTTTGTCAAACGCTTGAGACATGTTTATGAAAAGCGCAGAACTATATTTTCTTTTCTCAAAGGCCTTTTTAACTACATTTGCTGATCTGTGTGTTTATTCGATTATGCTATGTTTTCTTCTGAATTGAAATTAGTAGTTCGAAATACAACATTTCACGCTTGGAATTGGGTTTATTAATTTTTACTCGTGTCTCGACCAATTCATACTTTCTTAATGTGGAAAAGTAACAGCATTCAATTTGGACAAATCGATTTGTTCGAAGAGAGTATTTTCGTTTTTTGTTCTTAACACATAATGGACGGTCTTACCCTAAAAAAAATTTATTAAATCTACATATTTATAATTTTTTTTAACCATGCTAAAGCAGATTTCGTTTTCAAATTTATGCGTTCACTTCATACAATATTTTATTATACTTTCAACGGACACGAAAAAAACTTTGTTGTACATGAGATTGTTATTTTTACAATTATTTTTTGCCTTTTATTTGTCTAGGCCTTAACAGCTAGTTCACCTTGGCAGCGTCGTTTGTGTTTTGGATTACCCTTTGCCATGCGATCGATTTTGACATTTTTCCGTACCATCGGTCTAGTGGGTGGCAACCGAGTTGCACTCGAACACGTTTATCTGCAGGTATGTACATTAGCTTTATTTTCATTGATTTTTTAACTTGATATTTTTATAGCAAAATTAATAATAAAATGACTTTTTAGTTTTTTGCAACACTATATGTACATACATACATGCATATTCACATAAGATAACTGCAATATAAATCTAAGTTCGTTTGTTTGTTTGTTTGTTTGTTTGTTTGTTTGTTTGTGTATGCGTCAATCACTGATGTCAGTTTTCAAAACTCGCATCCAGAAAGGAGAAAAAAAGGGGATGCTGTTTCTAACACTCACCTCAGAGGGCACACGTAACTATTTCAAAGCAAATCCACAATAGCTGAGTAATTAGCGACAAGCCTTATCATATGTTTTAAATCCAAATGTCAAACTATTTTAAAAAAACTATAAATAACTTTTTTATATCTATATGACATAAAAAGAAGGCTAAATTGCCTAAATTCGCCCACGAAATCACCTAGAATTAATAGAAATAATTTAAATTAAACAATATTATTTAAATACTAGCTGTGCCCACCACTTCGTCAGCTTTCTTGTTATATTTGGTTCGACTTTGCTTTGAAAGTAGTCCATACCAAATTTTAACTCTCACTTTTACAGTGCTTCAGATATGATCCCTAAGTAATTACTCAGGAACAAAGGCTTTATATCAAATTTCAAAACTTTCGCAGAGTTCTGTAAATAATGTTTAAAATATCCCACTTTTAACAATGAAAGGTGCTGTAAAATTTGCAGTACCTTTAAATCGGTAAAAATTGCGTACATTCATTACTTTTACTCTACTTTCTCTTGGAAATGAGATATTTTTGCGGAAAAAAAGTATCCTATATATTAAGGTACCTACTCACAAAATTTTATTAAAACACTTCCCGTTGTGTTTACGTGATGCGAACACAAACGGACAGTCGGACAGACAAAAATTCCAAAAATTGCTGTTTTGCATTTCAATTCGATAACTATATGCATCAGCAACATAATTTTCAAAAAAAATTTCATGTACAGAAATTATCCTGTTGCAGTTTTATTACTCGTATATGTTTAGCTAAAAGTGAAATTAGGTCGTGTTATTTAGATTTTTTTTTGTTTTTTAGGATGGTGTTTCGATTATAGGGGGTGCAATCGGCGCTATGCGTATTCCAGAGAAATGGTTTCCCGGCTTGGTTGATTTCTATTTGAATTCTCACAATATAATGCATGTTGTAGTTGTGGTTGCAGTCTATTCAATGTTTAAGGTAAGTTGTGTCTAATCAAACCGCATTCGATCTTTGGTTTACAACCATTAATTTATTTCAATTATTTTTAAATCCACAAACAATATTTTATAGGCAACTATGAAAGATTTGGAATGGATGGAGTCAGCAAATTGTGATGATTTTGCAAATATCACAACTAAAGTACTTGGATCCAATTTAAGTACGAAAATAGATCTATGACCATATGAATTCAGTACTTCATTTAATTATTATAATAGTTTTTTATTTCTTATAAGTTTCAATAGTTGAAAATATTTCTAGACTCTTAATGTAAATAAAACCTTTTTAAGTTTTTAATTAGAGAAAAATACTAAATTCGCAATTAGAGCATGCATTATTTGAAATAAAAGAATTATAGATTTTATATTTTTAACTTAGACATTAAGCTCCAAAATCATAAAAAATAGTTTTGATTAAAAGAAAAAGGTTTAGAAAAAAATGTATAAAAAATTTCTTAATAAACCTTTTATGCATAAACAAGAATTAAGATCAAAAATAACTTTATAAAAATATTTGAAAAAATTTTAAACCACAAATCTTTATTTTTTTTTTTTTTTTTGTTTTAGTTTATTTAGCAAATTTATATCTTTCATACACATGTACGTACCTTCATTTAAGAAAAATATAAGATAATATTGATTAAATTAAAAATAAAGAAACAAATAAATATCTCTTCAACTGTGGTACTAAATATTAAGCTAACAAAGAATTAATTTCGATTAAAAACAAAATAAATAAATAATTAATAAGAATAATTTATTTAAACGAAATTCAATGCTAGTCTTATAAAATAACAAAATAATATAAACTGAAAAAAATAGTTAGTGTTAATAATTTCAATTAGACGATAAAGAAAACTTTGAACAATTTTTGTATTAAATTAATTTAATGACAACAGTGAAAGTTAAGTTTATTTATAAAATAAGTGTAAGCGAAATCATAAAAATAATAGTATTAATAAAAAATACGCTTGTGTAACATCCCGACAAACTTAATACTATAAACCTTAAGTTTAGAAAGGTTTTGTGAATATTATTGTGAAAGGCTTCCAACAAACCACACTAAGAGCGAAAGTTTATTAGAAAAGATTTTCTACAACTTTTTAATGTTAAAAAAACGATTGCAACAGTATCTGCAATAGCACTTGCTATAAACTTAGTCTGAGCTGAGCTGAAATTATCTTGTAGCCTGCGTCTGTACGGGCTTGTTCGGAAATGCATCTGATGCTCAGTACCTTCGAAAATGCATCTGTTGGCATCACTGCAAAAGTGGTGTGTTCTAACCCGATGTCCACACGTGATGAATTTTCATCATAACTTGTAATATAATGTCGGCAGTTGCTCAACTGTCAAATTTTTATCATTATCAATACATAGGGGAAGACGTCGACGCGAGGTTAAGTATGAAATTAATCTTAAATATATGTTTAATATTAGCAAAAGAAAATGTACTTTTTTATGCTTGCCACACAATATTAATTGCTTTTTATTTAAAAATTTAGTGAAAGAAATTAAAAATTATCTTTATCGCTTGTCCTCTTTTTTCCAAAAAAAAAAAATTTACAGGAGTGTAAAAAATACAATTGAAATGACGTTTTATATCATAATATAATTTGATGATTATATTATAGCACTGATGTAATGGTAACAAATGAAGTCTACACGAGATAAATTTTCACCATGATATAAATTTCACATTCATCATAATATAAATTCATCAGGTATGGACTCCGGATAAAATGCATCACTGAAATAGACTAGACAAAAATTACTGTTGCAATGTAAGATTAAGTATTTTATTTTGTTAAATTACATTTGTTTATACATTTTTAAAATTGAATTTAATGTTTGATTAGATATGGAAGAAATTTCATCTAAATCAAGAAATAAATTTTTTATTAAGTTATTGAAATAACAATTTATTTTTGTTTGCGGATCAAGTATCAGAATCAGCTGTTTTGCGCATCAGATGCAGTGCAGTGATGCATTTGCGAACAAGCCTGCTGGAAAGTTGCGTACATGGAATAAATGTTTCCATTGCACTTTACATTCAGAAGGTCATAAAACGCATTAGGCAAGGGAAAGTTTTCTCCAACCTAATGCTGGAATGTGTTCTAAAACCTTACAGATGTGCCTCGGCGAATGAGGTAACGTTGATGTGGGTAAAAGGATATAAAGGCACAGCTCGAATGGTGCTCAAATAGCCATCTTGGCTGGAAGGCCACTAAAATGCTTAGATATAATAGGTACGTTAAGCTGGATTACTGTATTACTGACAGGCCATGTAATTTTCAAGTATCATTTGGGCAAGATGAAAAAGATGATACTTGCAGATGTCATGGGCGCCATATAGCAATTATAAGAGACAATGTGGTGAGAGAGAAGGCCGACTATTACTAGTCGACAATCTGAAATTTTTTTTATTATGTTCGTACACGTTTGTTAGTCATATGTTGGCATTATCAGCCAATTTGGATTAGTAGTTTGTTGTTGACAACTGAAATGGTTAGTGACGTTTGTGTGTGAGTTCTTCGATGTTCGCCTTTTGACTTCTGGCCACTTCCATTGGAATGATTGGGCCTTGGATTCGACGTCATAACCATATATCCACGTTTCGTCACCAGTTATGAACCTTTTGAGCAAACCTGGATCGCCGTTGACGTCATTCAACAATTCCTGAGCGATACTAACGCTCTTTCTATTGCTCAAAATTTTACATACACTTCATTTGGATAACATTTTAAGAAATGCGATTGCAATCAACCAAAGGTTGGCTAAAGCAACAACGAATACATGGTGGGACATAAAAAATACATGAACAAGAGAGAAGCTTTAGGTAGTGTTAGATTTCGTTCTCACAAACTGACGATCGTATTATATTATTTGACTTGGTTGGTTTAATATGATTATCCAGAGTAGATAGATAATAAGAATGCTGAAGTATGGCTGCAGCGATCCAGAAATGCATTACATTCTGCTAGTGTCTAAAATAAAATTGTTCCCATTTTTTCTGCAAAATCAATCGCCTAATTTGTGAAAAGTATTCTTTCAACTAATAGGGAATAAAACGAACTTAAGCGTTACTTCAAAAATCAACTTGTATGTTAAGAAATAGTTAGATTAAAAATATAAAAAATATTAGATATTTAAGATCTGTAGCTAGTTTCCAAAAACTAACATGTAATTATGTCTTTTGAATCCCCATTACTTAAATAATGAAAATCTTGTTTGTTATTTAAATTACATACATAGTATTAAATTGTATTATAGTAATAATAATGATACATATTTTAAGTAGCACTAAAGTGGAACAATTCAACTACAACGTATTACATATTTTAAGCGATTTTAATATATATCTCGATATAAAATCATGTTTTTTTAAATACATACATAAATGTATAAAGACAAATAATTTTAATAGAATTGTATTAAAAAACTCATAAAAGAAATTAAAAACTAAGCTTATATAATTATAATTGAAATAAAATAAATTTTAAAAGAAAAGAAACAACACAACAAAGGTCATTTCACACTATAATAGTGTAATAATACTTTTGAATAAAATGCAACTCTAATCTAATCGCTGTTTGAAATTTTTCAAACGCCAATAACAACTCATCATGTCAGGGTTTCATTTTCCTCAAAAGTATTAATACTTGTATTATAGTATGAAAAGCCCTTAGTAGTATTTTATCACGAATTAAAAGTATCAAGGTATAGTATAAGTTAAATTACATTTCTTGAATTATTTTTATGCTTAATCACGATTGGCTACATTAAACGGTTTGTGATACTAACACAGACAGGAAATGAGTTAGACCACTTTTACACCTTGCAATAAACGCCGCAACTTTTTCATGCAACTTTTTTCTTGTTAGTAAGAGGGGTTGGGAGGCAAGCGGGGTTGAAAAAGTTGCACGACAAAGCCTGACGAGGCATATTTTGTTTTTTGTTTTTGATTATTTTCATTTTATTTTTTTAAAGTGTTGTCTACTTTTTGAATACAAAAAAAAACGACAAGTTGTATTTTTGTTTTGTATAAAAAAATTATTTCCAAATTATAATTTAAGATATATATGTATATATAAAAATTTAATTTTAAACAAAAATGTCACAAGAACAAATTGGGCGGTACTTTTAGTTTCGCAGTTACGGAGCCCATTAAATTTGTATGTAAAGTATGGTAAATCTCGACTATTTTAGGGTAGAATGAGGTAATATGCGTGCGATTGGAAAGGTAATTAAAAGTATTATCCAAATAAAATGAAATTAATAAAAATAAATCAGCCAAATGCGAGTCAGAAACACACAAGTATGGTTTCGAACTATGTTCAGTTCAACTTTAAAAATTCAAGTCTATAATTTTTTACGTCTTATGAGGCATGCTTTAATTTTAAATTATTTTTTCTACTAGATCATAGTACTAAATATCCTGTGTAAATATCAAGTGTTTGCCTACAAGGCTAAGAAGAGAAAGGCAAATTCCGCAACTTTGAGACATTAAGGGAACACCCCATTATTATTAAATTTATTTTCGTTTCTTGTTGTTACTGTAGATATTGTTAAATATATGTGTAAATTTTAAGTGTCAATATAAGGTTATATATGTAAAATAGAGTCATTATCGAAACACTTTAATTTTTGGTTTTGTTATTTGCTCCAGGGGACAAATTTGTACATAGTTTGCGTAGGTGTAAAGTGTCTACCCGTTCCGGCTCAAAAATTAGGCTACAACTATTCGAAAATATTTGCCACTCTTGCAAAACCCTTTATTTTTATTTTTTATATTTTTCCATAAATTCACGCACTCTGTATATACTCGCGTTTAAAAAAAAACAGTCATATTCGCGAAAACTGCATCACTATCGAAATACTCATTATATTTTAGTAATTATTGTTATAGCTTTATATGAAAATAATAGGATCCTACCTATTGCGGTAAAAAAGGCAATATAAGTAAAAATATGTCCCTGTCTTAACACAGTAATTCACCTCTTGTAAAAATTTCAAGAGTCTAACTAATATGGTTAAAAATTTAGACCGTAACATGCAAATCTCCTCACTATTTATTTATATAAATATTAATTTTATTCCTCTTACTGATTAAGAAATAAACACATATACGTGAAAAACTAGTCTCTTTCGGAACACTCTAAAAATTTTAGTAGTTGTTGTTATAGCGGCCACAGTTACGGAGTCTACCTATTACGGTTCCAGAGATAGAAGGCACTGACCAGACATTTTAGCGAAAACAATTGGGTTACTTTTTACCTTGGGGAAATATTTTAGGTAAACAAAAAAATATTTTTTTTTAATTTTCATTCTTTTTGTCAGAACATATACAAGAAAATCCTTTAAAAAAACTTTGTTTTGTGCTTGCTTGATATTTTATAATATTTTTCATTAATTTCAATTTAGTTAGGTAGTACATTTAATTACCATTCCAGTGATACTCATATTATCTCATTCCATTAAATAGTTGAGATATACAAAACTTTACATAGAAACTTTAGGGGTACGTAACTCCAAAACAAATTAAATTAGTTTTACAACAATATAATACTTATTTTTAAATATTTATAATGTGTGTGTTAATATTATATTAAGAATGTTTAATCGCTTAATGATAATAAAATACGTTTAGTTGACAATACAGTTTTTTGTTTATTTATTAATAACACAGAAAAGCATAAAAAACAAAACTTTCAAAAATAAGTATTTTGAAAAATTTCAAATGTAAAAGAACAACTTTAAAAAGGAATAGGAAAAAAAACTCGGCGTTTGTTGCAAGGTGTAAAAACGGTCTTACTGTTTTATTATAGGTATAAAAGATCTCTATTAATCTTACATTACCAATTGACGTGCAAGAATAAATTTTTAAGCAATATAATATTTGAGACATTATTAATGCATGGGCAAATGTAAATTTAGGGAGTATAAATGACTGATAGTAAAATGAACATTTCAAGACTTTATTCATGGTATATGATTAATTAATTTTAGTAAGACACCCAAAAGTCGCATTCTCCGCGAATGTGTACTGGAAAACCTAGTAAACGTAGCACATCAAACCCGATAACTTTGGTTTTTGATAAATTAATCTGAATACAATACAGCTATCGATCCTACAGAGCGCAGTCTGAAAGTTATCAGATGATTTGTTTCTCGAAAAACAAAAACTGAATACCATCAGAAGATGCATAGGTATCACATGAAAAAGACGTGTTCCGATTATTGAACCCAGCGCACCCCTGATCTAACCGATCTCAAACGTGATTGATACCCATTACGTGAAACAAATTTTTTGGGTTCACATAAATGAGTTAATAAGACATCAGCATACAAGATGTTCGAGTGAATTTTAAAAATTAATTTAATTTACTTAGCATCATGGAATGATTTATACGATCAAATGCCTTAGATAAATCCAATGAAACTAGAATGCTTGTTTCATTCAAATTCATTATTTCCCTAATATGGTACAATAATACAGGTATATGCAAGGCGAATTCAAAAAAACTAAGCAACCTGTTTTTGCCCGACTGTGTCAAAATATTTTACTAATATAAAAATATAAATAACATGAGCTGTATTCGCAATCACTGCTATTACAAATTAGTATTTATAATAAAAACAATTAAACATTATAATAAAAAATAAAACTGGTTTACTTTAAATAATTAAAATAAATTATATGTAAAAGGAAGCATTTTTAAGAAAAGGATTTTAATATTTAATACTCCGTACATAGAAGTATAAAAAGATTTTAGATATTTGTTTAACATAAGTAATCATATTTAATTTAAAAGTTTAAATTTATAAAGATCAATCTCCAATAATTCATTTTGTTCAAGATTAAAATGCCTTAAGTTCAGTTTTCAAAGTTATCCTGTACAGGCTATAATATAATAACCAAGGCACACTGTCATTATTCAAAAGCCCTTACATTGTGGGTTTCTGTCGATATACAGGGACCTTGTAGATATGTATATGTAGGTAGCACACCTAAATAAATATGCAGTACTTATAAACTAAATCTAACTAGCCTAAAGCCGATATGGCTGCTTTCAGCAAGTCAGGAATTGAGAGGGCTGCACATGGCCCTAACAGCAGCATCAAAACCAGCTGATCATATTATTTTATTGTCATAAGGTTATGCCGAATATCGAATTGTCGTCGCCTACTAGAACTGATTTAAATTTAGTTGAAAAGTTTTACCTAAAAAACATAAACATTGCAAGTTAAATAAAGGATTGAATATAATACAGCAATTAGTTCACAATGCATTGAGTAATATAAAAAACTGTTTTTTTTTTTAATTATTACAAATTTTTATGTAAGTGTGCGAACAGAGTTTTATATAAGGTTTGACATTTTCAGATAAGCAAATTTAAACAGCTGTTCTAACAGTTTTACCCATGGCAGAATAAACAAGGTAGACTCGCGGCGAAAAAAGGGTACAACTCTGTAATAAAAATACGTACATTTTGTTGTTGTATAAATCATTTTTGGCTGTCAAAATAAAAAATGTTAGTACATTTTGACACTGTAAGATGGTGACAACAAATAGTCAGCTGAGCTCTCGATTTTACCTGTTATGAATTCGCCTTGGTTTTACCTGTATTATTATGCCATGTTCTCTAATATGTAGTTTCCTTTAACCCTAATAAAGCCGACGAGGTGTTACAATTTTTCCGAGACCCATTTTATTTATCATTTAGCGATGAATGCAGTAAAATAAAATCAGAAAGTAGAGATTTCATAGTATGTTCAAATACTCTAGACAGAATAAAACTTAAAATGGTATTCGATTAATCGATTAGTTTTTATGTTGTTTCAAACTTAATTTCATTCATACCTATTTGAAAATTTATTTACTTTGACCAACAAATTTTTGCTTAAAAATGCATTTTACAAACAATAGGATACTTTTTTTAGTTTTTATGATGTAGCCGTAAAATAGATTTAAGCCCTCTAATCCCAAACCAATAGGAAAAAAATAAGAATTTTAATAATCGAAACACATATCGCACTTGATCAACAAGAGGGTATTAACTCAAAATTTTTAAATTTTGAGTTTTTGCAAGAAATCAATCAACAACATACATCTACTGTAAAAATTTCAACGCATTCTGATTACTCTTTCATCTCGAAACGAATATGCGATCATTTTCGTTATAGTGTCAACAACAAGGTATTATCTTAAAATGTAATCACACACAGTTTTTTACCTCTACTGAAAATTTTTTTTAAATTTTGAGTTAATACCCTCTTGTTGATCAAGTGCGATATGTATATGACAAAACAAAATTAATTGTTTCAGTGTTGTTACTAAAGCAAGGCGAATTCATACCAGGTGTAAGCAGTAGAGCAACAACTACAACAAAACAACAACTTTGACATTATATTAGCAGATATGAAACAATGTATTTTTGACAAGACATTAGCAAAAAAACGAGAGCAAAAAACAATCAGCTGGCCTATCAACACCACCTGGTATGAATTCGCCTTGTACTAAAGCAAGGCGAATTCATACCAGGTGTAGGCAGTAGAGCAACAACTACAACAAAACAACAACTTTGTCGTCCGCCCAGCTGATTTAGTAGTTCGACATGTCAAAAGTTGTATGTGTTCAGAAATTTTATAGTGTAGAAGTGAAAAGGCAATAAAACACATACAGGTCTTCTCAATTTTCTCATATGTTTTTTGACATTTCGAACTACAAAGCAACAACAAAATGCCATGTTGTTCTTGTATTGTTGTATTTGTTGTAGGGACGCCACTACCTAGTAAAATAAATATACCTTGTACGTTTTCTTATTAAATACGAATATAATGCAACTATGCATCACAAAAACACGTCTTGAGCACGGCTGCCAGATTTGACGATATATTTTGACGATTTTTACACAAAAAATTGCAAAATTCCTATTTGACGATTTTTTCTTAAAAAGAATAATGGCAAAAATAAAATACAAAATTGTTGGTTTTGTTGAAAGTAATTAATTTACCGACATTAAAAAAGGAACGATTGTTTAAAAATTTTGTTTCTCCTTGTCTTCGAGTCTTGAAGGTATTGATAACAATCCAAAATATAACTGTCCGACTATTTCGCAATTTTATGAATATAAATTTGCGTAAAAGTGATAGAATAGAATTAAATGAATTAGTTTTTGAGTCACCTCTGACTCATTTCAAGTTAGCTTTAAGTTATTTATACGTCACAAAGGGACCCAAGTGAGTCGGTTTTCCCCCCTACACGGAGCCAGCGACCCGTACAACCTAAGTTGTTTATAACTCATAGTCCAACAGGGTTTGTAAACCTTTATGTATGTATGTACATATATATTACTTAGTTTAAAAAATTTATCAATTTCTATTCTAAGCTAGCTTTACAAGTGACTTTTTATATTTTCGCTTGATTGTTTTAAAAAAAAAAAAATAGATCAAAAACTACAAAAAGGAAATTGCCGATTATTTTTTTTAATTACCTGGCCGCCCTAGTCTTGAGACTGTCAAGTAGACAGATGACATTATTAAAGAAGTTTGGAAAAATTGGCTAAAAATAGAAAATTAAATTAAAAGTGTTAACAGAACAAAAATTTCATTTCTGTTAAATGTACCAAAATAAATAAATTAAATCTGAGAAACAATCAAAAAAGAACGGCAAATGGTGAGTTTAAAAGTAAAGGAATTAAAGACAAACCTCTGTCTAGGACATTATATTAAGAGAAAATTGGAACAAAAGGTTAACCAAAGTTCAATATTTTACCGATAAAAATATGTTTACATAAAATTTGGTTTCTTGTATTTCTTATAATTGTCTGTTTTAAGTTTTAATTAAAGCATCATCTTTTCGCTGTAAAAAAACAACGGTTTGAGTTTTTCAATTTTGTAAGCGGAAATTTTCCAGAGACTGCTAAAATGTTACCTGCCACTATATTTCGTCAAGTTTCTCGAAACCACGTTGCATATAGCAAGGGCATGACGGATTTGGTAGGAACTGCAATATCATCGCCTTTTCAAGCACCTACTTCTGTAATAAACTGTCTTAATCGCTATGTTGCTGCTACTGGATTTATACGAATCTCCTTCTTAGATATTAATCAATATCGGAATTGGGATGTGGCCACTTTGCGTATGTATGCCGGTAGCAAAAAACACTCTTTGCATATGAAAACTCTAAAGGGAAAACATATTTTACAAGGAGTTATCGACAAGAAACGAGAATCATTTATTCAACGTAAAAATGTTATCGTGGAAGACATTCGTGAGGCAAAGCACAAAGTGCAAGAGCGTATGCGTGAAAAAATGGAAGAAGTTTATGAAAAGGAAAATATTATGACCATACCGAATTTATTGACAATTAGCCGCATGTTTCTGTCCCCCTATATTGGCTATGTGATTGTAGATGGTCAATATGGTTTAGCCATGAGTTTATTAGCGGTAGCTGGAATATCCGATTTGGTGAGTAGTAAAAAAACAGAAATAGGTACATATTTCTTGAAACATTTACGAATTCAGTATTGAATCAGTAATTAAATTTTTACGATATTTTAAAATATAAAAAAAAAATAAATTTGTTCACACAAATAAATGGTTAACATAATAGAAATAAAAAAAAAACTTTAAATCACTTAGTTTTATTTAAATCTTTACAGCTGGATGGCCAAATTGCTAGAAAATGGCCTAGTCAAGCTAGTTCGTTTGGTTCTTTTTTAGATCCAGCTGCTGATAAAGTTTTAATAGGATCTTTGGTTATTTCTATGGGTTACTGTGAATTACTGCCATTGTGGTTAGCTGGAGTAGTACTCTTTCGCGATTTATTTTTAATTGTTGCTGGCTTTGTAATACGGTATATAAGTTTGCCACCACCAGTAAGTTATATTTAAAAATCAATTACATAGGTTTATGATTTCAATTGTAAATTTTCAAAAACAGCGAACTTTTTCACGTTATTTTGATGCTACACATGTCACAGCTAAATTGGAACCCACATTTGTTAGCAAGGTCAACACTGCGGTGCAACTAGCAACTGTAGGTATCAGTTTAGGTGCTCCGGTTTGGCATTATATAGGTAAGCATATTTAAAATAAAAACTAATATTGTTTACGTAAAAGAAATAACTTCCTCATTACAGATCATCTGGCTCTTCATGGCCTTTGGTATTTGACGGGTGTGACCACAGTAGCAGCTGCCTTAAGCTATATAATTAATAAGAATTCTTTTAAAATATTAGCAAAACATAAATCCTTTAAATCTTCCAATAAAACGTGATAGGAAGCTTATTTCAACGAAATATCAACAAAGAAACTAAAGTTTACTTTTTCGAAGCTCAAAATACTAAATTTAAGCTACCAACATTACTTGGTATATAGCTATTTTATTAATTCGATTGATTTGACTTTTCTCACTCCTAGAGGAATGTTTTTTTTATTTCCTTTACCCAAAGAAATTTTTTCATTAATTAATTTGTAATTTAAGTTAAAGTGTTGCTCTTGATTTTTTCTTTCATTTTGCAAATTATATTATAATTATTGTAAGGACTGAAGATTACTTAAAGAAACGAAATGACTATAATGTAATAAAGATCACAAACTATAATAGTCGTTATATCACTTCTATTTATTATTTAGTTTTCATTTTGTAACTTTAACGCTCTTTTTTCCATTACCCAGTAGTACAAAAACGGAAATACAAAACGCAACCAGGTGGCAAATCTACCCTGAAGGTCACATATTAATAGTTCCTTTTCTTCATTCAACAAAGCCTCCAAAATACGTTTTGCACAAACTTCGGCCAACATACCCTGGGCAGTGGTAGCATCCATTTCTAAATTATTGTTTAAAAGAAAATATGTAAATTATTGTATTGTTATTCAGATAAAAGTATTTTATACTACTTACTGCCATACTGTTCGCCTGTGGATGTTAAAGCATTAAGCGAAAGTTGTGTTTTTATATAGCCAGGACTTACACAAGTAACCTTTAAACCCTTCGAAGCCACCTCGGCTCTTAGCGAATCGGAAAAGGCCTGTAGTGCATGTTTAGAAGCTGAATAAGCCGATCTATATGGTAGGGCAAATTTGCCTTGTACCGAACTAATAAAACAAATATGTCCCTTTTGCCTCTTAACCATAGAAGGCATTATAGCTTTTGTTAAAGCCACAGAACCAAAATAGTTTACAGTCATGATTTTCAAGTCTACGTCTAATGCGGTAGTTAAAACTTCCGCTCTAACACTAATGCCTCCATTATTAACCAGAATATCTATGCCATTGTAAATAGTAATTGCCTTGGTGGCTAAGGCAGGAATGGTATTTAATTCTGCTAAATCTAAAGGTAACACAGTCGGAGGGTAAGCAGGGCCAACCTAGAAAACACGACAATAAATACCATTTAATGAAAAAAACATTTATTGATCTTACCACTTCTAATGATAACAAATCCTTTTTAACTCTTTCCAACTCCTCCACCCGTCGTGCAGCTAATATTACTTTACAACCTGCCTTGTAAAACACATGAGCCAATGCTTCACCCAAACCAGAACTGGCCCCAGTTATTAATACTACTTTACCGGGTAAGCGCTTGCGCTCCTTAGCTACTAAAGATCTCCTCCAAAGATTAAATAATACTAAAGGTATAGCCACGGGCATACATATTGTACCCAAAATCCAATATAAAATATTCCAATCGTTTGTGCCAGATGGGGCAGTACATTTTTCCATTTTATCGTGCGTCATGTTATAAAACTGAAGTCTGTTCTTTTTTTACTATATTTTAAGCAGATATGTACTATACCTTGTTCTTTTTTTTTTTTTGTACTTACAAACTATTTTTGATTTTCCAAAATCAATTAACTTATTTGACAATAAACTTTGTGATTGTTTACATTTTTATGCTAGTCAAGGCATTTAACCAGGTGGCATCACTACGGCAGCTCACAATTTTTGGCTCGAATGTCAAAAACTTGTTTATACAGTGAAATTTCTCTTTAGTAAACTTCTATAAAATGAAGCCCTCCCACTTATTATGAATTCATTTAAGTATCCAGTTTTTCGTTCAATGTTAGTGTATTTTCAATTCTTTATAGTGAATATTCATACAATGAATTTTTCTTAACAAAGAAACAAGTTTGCAGATTAAAATTCTAATTTTCTATACAATAAAGCGATTTTCTCTCCCCATGTGGATTCATTATAGGGAAGTTCGACTGAGTTTACAATTTTTTGTTTTCTTTTTTTTTTCGTTGTCTTGAAAAAAATATTTTTTTGTTTTGAAAGCTTCTAAAAAATTATTGTGTTAATGTCTTTAAATAATAGTTAAAAAGTGAGATAGCTGTGTCCGCTGCAAAAACAGTTTCTTATATGTATTGTGAGTTTGTTTGTGTTTTTATCTTAAAAAATGTAATTTTTATTGTGCTAAAATTTCAAAACTTTTTATTTTGTTTTCTGTTTCTTTATTTTATATTAGAAGCAGAGTAGGTATTTCCCTCTTCTTTCATTTTCCATATTCATGAAGAAACTTGTGATTTGCTTTTAGTTTACTTCACTCTCTACGAAAGAAATTTTTTATTGCGTTTGTTTTTTTTTCTCTGCACACAAATAAGTTTCACACACACATTTTTCATCTTCTTGGATGTTTGCTTTTCAAACTGTTCACATCTCTTTGTCTATGAAGTAATTGTTGTTTAGATTTTTTCTTTTTCATCGCCATGAAAGAAGCAAAAATTTGTTTCAAAATTTGAACACCACCATTCTTCTTCTTTTTTCCCAATACATTAAACATTGAGTACGATTTCTTTCGTTTGTACGAAGTGTGAAACGAACATGAAAGAATATAAAAAATGTGCAAAGAATATATTTTAAAGCAATAGTAAATGTTCTACTGAAAAGGGTTATAAAATGTATGTTTTTACCTACATGTTCGTCATGTACATAGAATTGTAAATATTTAGGATATGTAATGCAAATGTGCATTTAACTCTTATTTTTTAATTGTAAAAACATAAGAAAATGACAATGAAAATAGATGTTTTAAAAATATAGATAGAAAATATTTGCAAAAGGGATTTAATTACATATGTTTAGAAATATTTACATATATGTACGTATTCGTGTGTATGTATGTTTAAAAACTATTTAAATTGTTTGTGTACAAAAAAATTTTTTGACAAAACTTTATTCACACTTACATATATGCCTCGTTATTTAAAATATGTCAAGTTCAAAAGTGTCTTATTAATTTATTTTTAATATTACATTTTTGCAAATAAGAAAATAATTATTGCTATAATTCAAAAATTTTTCGAACAATTATATACATACATATGTGTATTTTTGAAGATAATATGGATGTATGTATTTAGGTAATAAAATCCATTTTTATATAGTTTAAAATATCAAAATTTTTCTAGCATATGCAAATACAATTGACCTGCTCTCATGCTTTACAATTAAAAATAAGAGATCAATGCACATTTGCATTACACATCCTAAATATTTACAATTCTATGTACATAACGCACATGTAGGTAAAACCATAAATTTTATAACCCTTTTCAATAGAAAAGCAAATTGCAAAGTAAATATTTCTTTAAAATATATTCAGAAATCATACTGAATATGTATGTATATGATGAAAAAATAAATGAGCTTCTTTTGAATGAATGGTGGTGGTTCAAATTTTGAAACAAATTTTTGCTTGTTTCATGGCGATGAAAAAGAAATAATCTAAACAACAATTACTTCATGGACAAAGAGATGTGAATAAACAAACGAAATACAAAATTTCATTCATTGAAAATGACAAGAGAATGATAAAAAATGTACTATTCATGGTGAAAAAATACTTACCCTGGTAGGAAGACTGTTTGAATATGTGAGAATGTGTTGAACAGCGTTTTAAGTATACTCGTGCAGATGTCTACTAGATACTAACTCCTCCTGTTCTTTTCGAGTTTGTGAACGTTGTTATTTGCTCGTAACCATTTAACGCTATTTCATGTTAATCAATATCTCGTGTGATATGTGTTTCCGAGAGTACTATGAGATCATGATTTTCAGTTATATATACTGGACACAATTTGCTCAAAGTGAAATGGTTTTCATCGAGACCGAGGTTAGATTTTTCATTATTTCGCACACAGTTTATACATTTCTTTGTGTATTCATTCTGACACTCTACGGACTTATGTTGCCCATGACATTTCAAAACATTGTATCACTTCTGTACCAAACACTCAAACACTTCTCCCATCCAATATTTATTTTTTGCTCGATCATAATCTTTTGGTATGATTCATTGTCAATGTTTAGCTTTGCATTGTATATTACTTTATTATTCTTTTTAAATTGATATAATTTAATAATATTCAATTGGCTTTCTTTCAAAAAAAGGGTTCTGTTTTTTAATTTTGTTCACTAATTCGTCTTCGTTATATTTAAACGACACGCCTGATATATCAATTTTCATATCAATAGGACTTGGAATTTTTATTTCATATTCTCCATTAAGTTCACTTTGAATTGCGTTTTTAATTTTTTTCTCTTTCCTCGTCGTTTTCTGATCTAATTATTAAAGTTCCATTTTCCTATTTTCGATATTTGTAATTTTCAAATTCACAGGATCTACTTTATTATTAAGCTCTTCTCTTGTTTTTCCTACCCTTTGTTTTTGTTTTGGTTTCACAATTAATGGGACTTGATTTGCATTATCTGGCAACACTATGTTATCTTTCACTATTTGTGCATATGACATTTGATTTGTCTTCACGTTTGTTTCTTCAATTATCTTTTTTATTTCATTGTACATCTTTATGTTATTGTCTTCTATTGAATTAAATTATATATTTTCTTATTTTTATCTTCAAAACATAGCTTCAATATTATTTATTATACCACTAACGACCCTTTTCACAATGTATGATTACAAATTAACATGAAGAATAACCGCATGTTAACTTAAATTGTATTTCACAAAGTATGATTAACATTTAATAAAAAAGTTTCTGTTAAATTTAACCGAAGAAAATGTGCCGGTTAGTATTTTAATTGCCACATTTTGTTCAATTAAAATATTTATTTAAAAATTAATTTTACAAAAAAATGTTTCATAATTTAGTTTATTATTTTTATATAATTTTTTCCCACGTTTGTCATATTAATTGGTCCTGCTGGACTGGTGAATGTCCTTTTTATTTCTGATAGATTTTATATCTGACGAAAAAGTGGATTTTACGGAGAAATACTATTATTGCGCTTAATAGAGACTGCTTGTAATTATATGTACATGGGAAACTGTGACACAGGTGCATTGGCGTAAGTATAATAATCTAATGACACCTCCATCATTGGCACCGATGTTGTCGAACTAAAGGTGGTTGATAATATTTTGTGTACCCGTCTCCTAATGCAGTCGACAAATACATTTGTCAAAAATTTAATCAGCAATGAAGTGAATATCTGATCAATTTAATCAACATTTTAAAACTGGGGAGCGTAAATCTACAATTGCTATGGAAAAGTTTCTGAAAATCAGTTTTATACACTGCAAATTTAAGTTATTTTATTCTTTAAGCGATATTTCAACATTCCATAAATTTTTTATTTATGTATGTATGTATTTTTGTCTTATCCCACAATCTAATGAAGCAAAAATTGGTAAAATAAAAAAATTTCAATTTAAAAATCACTAAATTATGATGATTTCTTTTTGTAGGGCTTGTAATATTGCTTAAATTATATTTTTCATATAGAAAATTATTATAATAGTTGCGTAGTTATTATAATATTCAAATAAAATAAAGTTATGGATATTAAATGAAACGGAATGCAGATTTTAATTCAGAACCCCAAATAACCTAATAAACAACATCCAGTTCAAAACCATGTGTGGTTGTGCTATTTATTTTCAAAATTCACCCAGTTTTTTAAATCAAATCCTCGATTGTATTATTTTTCGTAAACAAATACAGCATTGCCATACTTTTTGTATTATTCTTTTGTTAAGTAACATTATGATGGTGAAACCCAAATCGATAACCGTCGGTTAAATAAAATCTGTTAACGTAACCGACAGTTGGTTAACTTTTCATTAAAAATAAAATAAATGTACATTGTGAAATTGGCCGTAAGACTTTTACTTCCTTTATACTTTTTTCACAATTTTTGAAAGCATAGTCCAATTTTTTTATTCTTTCTTCGTACCTTTTTTCAATTGCCTCCAAAAGCTGTTTCATTTCATATTCATTTTGTTTTAACGAGGATTCAAATTCATTTTTATATTCCTTTAATTGTTGTTTGTTTTTTTGAACACCATCTTGAATAGGTATCTCAACACATCATCAACATTATGAATATATATATTGCACACAATTATCACAAATAAATCTTATAAAATTCGATTTATTTAAAATACCAATTGAGTACTGATCAATATCAAAACATTTAGCTGCTCTATGATAAATTTTTCCACATACTCCTTCACATTTTATTCCACTTTCACCCCTTATTGTTAGTTTACACTTGTTACACTCAGCCATCACTGAGGTAATTTTATAGATAACACAATGTTTTAATTATTTTCAATTACTTTTACTATTTATTTCTTTAAAATGAGGTTTAAAAATACCAAATTCAAGTAAAAAATATATTATTTGAACCAGTTTTATTATAAAATTTGCTTATCCTTGATTATAAAAACACAACCGCATACACCACACATACATACATACATATGTATGTATGTTTTACATACATATATTATTTTTAAGAGAAAAGACATTACATATCTTAACCGACACTATTCCGCATACAATTTTGTTAAAATTCATAGTTATTTTAACGTACTGTGCTCTCAGACAAGGATCCCAAAGTATGTACATATGTTTTATATAAAATATTATTTTTAGGAGACATTACATGTCTTAATCGACACTAATGTACCTCCGAATTTTAAAATTCGTAGTTTTTTTTAACGTAATGTGCTCACAGGCAAGGATTCCAAAGTAACTACATATGTATGTATGTATTGTAATCCATATATGTATATATATTTCTATCTCCGCAAAAATAATGTTAAAAGATGTCATGTACGGATCACGATTCTGTTACAAGAGGGTATTACTCAAAATTTTTAAATTTTCACTTGTTGTAAGAAATCAACCAACAACATCAATATCCATCTACTGTAAAAATTTCAACGTAATCTGATTACTCTTTCCCTGGTAATTAATTAAAGAAATGTACAAAAAACAGCTGAAACGTTCATATACATACAGACATACCACATTTTATTATTTCATTAAAAAGGAATATCGAATTAAAATTACTTGTAAAAATTATATACATTTAAAACCCAGGAAATTAAATTTCAATACGTAAGTAATTGGAATTAATTTAAAACACCACAACTTAGTTTTCTCTAAAAGTATTACATGTAAATTATAGGTAGGTATTTATTTGTTAGCCAAAATTTCGAATTTAATGCCATGTTCATGTTTCTCCAACTCACTAATCAAATTTGTCTTAGCAAAAGCAGCTCCAGGAGGTAAAACTCCACCAGAACCAGGCATTTTGTCACTTTCTTTTAGTATGGTTATAGCACTACAAAGCAATGCCACACAGGTGGAACCATAACCGGGATTAGGACCATATACCTTAACCATTAACGATTTGGTAGGAGGGCTAGTGTATTGATCTGTAGGCTCGGCCAAACGTTCGGACTCTGGCCAACCTAATGCTTTCATAGTAATAGAAAAATGTGTTCTTTCCATGTCGGCTTCTGATGGTCCTTCGTGAGATATTAAACCCAAAGAGAAAATTTTAGGATATTTTAACAACAGACGACGACCAAAAGCAAATTTTGTCATAACACCAAATAATATCGCAAAAAGTGCCACAAAGCAAGCGGTGAAATAAGATCCTAATGCAACATAAGCATGCATTTGTACAGGCCGTTTACGTTCTTTTTCGTAAAGAATACGTTGAGAACGCATCACTACTGAACGGTCTGCTCCAGGGAATGGCAAACACACACTTTTCACTATTTCTGAACGAAATATGAGTGGACGATGTTTAAGAACAGGTTGAAATTTAGGTAATGTTTCCCTGTACAATTGCTTACGTATTCCACGTAACTCGTCGATATGAGCTAATCCATAAACAGCACTTTCCCA
The DNA here is from genome assembly GCA_949628195.1 of Phasia obesa. Lineage (NCBI taxonomy): Eukaryota > Metazoa > Arthropoda > Insecta > Diptera > Tachinidae > Phasia > Phasia obesa. The sequence goes on along the minus strand of OX451215.1, from coordinate 27,785,014 downwards.
GGTACCATAATGAATACCAGCTCCTCTTGGCTTGCCGCCTTTAACGGACGATTTCAAATAACTTTCCACCGAATTGACTACGCCATCAAAATTTTTTTCGATAAATACGACACCTAGGTCGGCAGGAATAGAATCAAAACCACAGGCCGATATAATATAAACATTCTTCTCTTGTGCTTTGGCGTTATATTTTAATTGCATTGTTTCCATATACTGAGGCTCGCCGCTAACATCTACATGATGAGTTCCAGCCTCAATGCAAGCGCTAACTACTGGTTCCCCATAAAAGCGATAAGGTCCACACAAGTTCAATACAATACGGCAACGTTTGGCCATTTCCACCAATGATTTCTCATCATTAACATCAGCAATTATGATGGGTATGTTCATTAAATTCTTGTTGGCTTTCGCGCCCATGTCTTTAAGCACTGCCTCCAACTTGCTGCGACTACGTCCAGCGACTCCCCATGTAAAGTTCTCTAAAACCGAGCAGGCTTCATACACAGTATATTTACCGGTGAAGCCGGTTGCACCAAATATGATGATGTCTAATTTTTCTGAAGACATATTTGGATTATTTACTACTTTATTGTAATTAATAAACGTTTTTTCTTATCACTTGATGTTGTTTCAATTGAACTTTGACTAATTTGAGAAAAATATTTTTTAGTTATTCTTGTCGACAAACAAGAACTTTTTGAAGTTTACTTGCTTTGTTGAATAGACAGGTAAAGTGAGTTCAGTATTTCTTCTTGTTCGCAGTTTTTTATGCAGATTAGTTCAACTAGGCATCGACTTACTAACCACAAACTCTGTTATTTCATTTACGTAGTTTCTGAGCTCTAAACTGGTCTAAGCCTGACACATGAAACGAAATTTGTCTAAAAAAAATCGAACTCCACATAAAAACATTATTTTTAATACTGGTTTACTTCTTTTGTCAAGACAAATTTTTGTCATGATATTTTTTTCAGGTATAGACACTACATAAAGGGGGAATTTAAAACTGTGCTGGCATTCAAGGTGAATTCATAACAGGTAAACTCGAGAGCTCGGTTGATTATTTGTTGTCTCCATCTTCCAGTTTTAAAAATGTACTAACATTTTTTATTTTGACATCCAAAAATGATTTATTCAAAAACAAAATGTACGTATTTTTATTAAAGAGTTATACTGGTGTTTTGTACATGAAGTTTGTCTTTTGCCGCCTTGGTATATACCAAGGCGAATTTATATCATTCAAATCAATTTCTACCAGCAGATATTAAACAATGTATTTTTGACAACACATTAGGAAAAAAGTTGACCAAAAAATATTTAGCTGGGTAATCGCCTACACCTGGTATGAATTCGCCTTGGTATATACCAATGAATTCACTCGAGAGCTCAGGTGACTATTTTTTGTCTCCATCTTAAACCCCCGTCTTCATTTGCTATCAACATGTCTTAACAAAAGTCAAAATCATATTAAAAAAAAACAGTATTAATAATAACGTTTTTTTTTTCATATGAAGTTTGACTTTTGTTAAGACATATTAATGACTAATGGTGACAGGGGGTAAAGTGTATAAATGTACTAACATTTTTTGTTTGTACAGCCTAAACCCCCGTCTACATTATTTATTAACATGTCTCCACAAAAGTCAAACTTCATATTAAAAAAAAAAAAGATTTTTAAAAAAAGATTTTTTTTTTTTTTTTGATATGAAGTTTGATTTTTGTTAAGACATGTTAATGTCTAATGGAGACGGGGGTAAAATGATTTATACAAAAACAAAATGTACGTATTTTTATTGCAGAGTTGTACCTTTTGCTCATCGCGAGTCTACCTTCTTTATTGTGTCATTGTATGTGTTTAGTCATTCTTATCTCGTTACTGAATTTCATAAAATTATATTTTTTTAAATTTCATCTTGTTGAATTATTTTTTCTCTCACCTAATAGTAGTAGTATCTTTTGTAACTATTATATTGAACTGAATTGAATACAATCAATAATTGAATCAACCGATCTATTTCGGAATGCTTAGGAAATTTTAAACCTGTATTTAATTTTAAGAGCCATTTTTAAAAATAAAAATCATTATTGAAATCATCTCGATGCATACCGGTTTTATATTTTTTTCGCAAGGATTTTAGTTAAAAAATTATATATTAAATCGCCCTAAAATAATTCAAAACTGTTACGACATAACACTATGTACATATATACTATCAATAAATTTATTAAAGTGTTATGAGAAACATTATAAGTTTTTAATCTAGCGTTTACATTTGACAATATAATAGTTGTCAAAAATACCAACAATTGTATATGCAGTATAGGCAATTCATTTAAATTTTTCACAAAAATTTTATTTATTGTCAGCATACGTCATATCATTGTGCTATTTACTGTCTTCCAAATATTCAAGACAGTAGTTGAAAAAAATTGTTTTCCCAAATACATAAGTATATGCACTTGCTTACACTGAGCCACACGTTCAATTTTTTCTTTCAAGTTTTCAACAAAATTTATTTAATTTGTAAGTTGTGGCGTTGTTTGCAACTTGGAAGCAATTTAAGAGCAAATTTATTTTTGAACATTTTGTCCTCAAGAAAATAGCAATAATTGCTCTTAAGAATTGCAATCAGGTGTTTTCTTTTGTGAAACTTTGAATGTATTTGTAAAAAGGTGTGGGTGTATTAAAAATTTTAGTTGTTTGTTTACAAACGCAAGCAAATTGTTCAATATGCCAGGGAATTGAAAAGTTAAAAAAATTGCTCAACTGTTTGATTTATTTATAAACAAAATTACCAATAGCATTACATATGTATATTTGTGTTAATGTATATTTTGTCGCTCGTATAATTCGTATCGCCTTCAGCAATTTAGGCATCAACTTTGATATCTAAATATTGTCAATGAAAATACAACCATGTTGGTGTATATTCTAATGTCAAACATTCAGAGTATTTATCTTCTCGGTTTTGGTTTTTTTCGTTTCGTTTAACCTTTTAGTTTTTGTTAAAATTAACTTTTTATTTCTATGTTTAATAAATAAACACACCTGCGACATCTAAAGGCAGTTGTGATTAAGTGAAAATCATATGAATTGTAGTTTTTTAAAGAAAATAAAACATAAAGATGTCTTGAAAGAGTAAAGTTTCTGATTTTTGTTGAAATTTTTAATTGTTGCTGATGGTGCTGGTTGGTTGGTGGCTGCTCAAATTTTTTAATCAATTTTATGTGTGTGAAGAAAAATCAAGCAAAAAAGCAAACCTCCGCCTTGTAGAAACGCGTTTTGTTGTGTCTTTGTTTTTGTTTTATTTCTGGTGTTGTGTATTTTTTTCTTTTTTTTTGTTCGATATTAATCTGTGTGCCTAAACTTGTTGGCTGCGGCTGGAACGAGTGAGTGGCTGGCTGACTGAGTTTTCGTATGTTTCGTTTGCTGTCTAACTGGATGACGAACTAAATGGCTGAATGCTTACTTAGTTATCCGAAATAGAAGTTTGTACCTATAGTGTGTAAATATATATACTACCACTACTATAAGAACTGTAAACTGTTCTAGCTTACTTCAAGAAAGTGTAAGCTGTTTGCTAAACTTATATTTTGTTACTGTTAATAAAACTCTTATTACTCTTCTTATTGCTTGCTGCTGCAGCCGCATCAAACCAAAAACAGGATCAAGATTAGTTTAACCGCAACCAAAAAAATAAATGAGTTTTAAGTTTACACCATGTATACCATACATAATTTAATAACGTTGAAAAAACCCAAAAACACATTAATGAAATATTTGAATAAGCAACCTGCAAATTGATAGTATTTATTTCCTATCTTAAAACTAGGAATACTCTTAGCCCCAAAACTTAACGTACGAAATCGAAATTTCTTTTATCAGGAATGGCTTTGATTATGTCCATTTAAATGACTACATTTCCGTATTTTTGCGTATGGATATACAAATTTTATCTTTTTATTAACATCAGACGGGGTAGAATATGAATTTGAGCAAAGGAAGTTACTGCCTTTAAAAAAAGCAATTAGTTATGCGCTAGTGTAAAGCACGATGGTGTTAAGGTGATGTTATGGGGTTGTATTAATGCATAACTGGGAACTTGTTAGATAGCATCTGTTATATAAAGTAAAATTGAAGCTTCCACATGCTCCAAATGCTACGTCCTTTTCACTCTGGAAAGTGATTTTAAGCAGAGAAGTGGAAATATTTTTACAGATACAAATAATTCATTCCTATTTTCGGTATCTAACAGGCTTTACGAAGTTTATGAGACAAAAAGGGTACAAACCAAACATTGGATATTTAGAAAAACTGCCCACAATATATCGTATGAAAACTTTAGCGGTTTGAAAAAAGACTGAATTTACCGATGATTCTGATAAATAAAATAAATAGTATTTAAAAATAATACCTATAAAAAATCAAAATTTCTTCAAAAAAACAAAAAAATTAAATCATATGTAAAGTTTTTCGACTAAGTGTAGGTTTGCTTTTTGTTGCTGTAAATATTTATTTATCCATTGTTTGGCTAAGGAAAATTATAAATATTTTGATTCGTGGTCAGTTTTTAAAGAGTATTACGATATCAAGTCTATAACAAAAGACAATACAAACTGTAGAAGTATTTGCGACAAATTTGTAGGCATAATATTTCAACCATCATAACTATACAAACATACATATGTAGATACAACAAAATTGATCGATTTAAGAAATAAAATAAAAATTAATTTTTTTTTAGTTTTCGTGCCGTGCGAAGTTCGTTAATGTTGTACCCGTTTAATAATATTCATGCTTTCATTTGTTTGACCTTCTTCTGTGATTGTTAATTAAACTCTCGTTTGTGTGTTGAATACAATATGTTGCGTTTCCTAAGTCGCCGTAAAGCGCGAAATAACTATGCCGATAATAAAGCTGGTGTCGGCAACAGCGGTAATGACCGCGCAGATGGCAGAGGTCCCTTGGTAGCAGGGACTGGTGCTACTTCATCTCATATTAAACCGCAACGAATACCAGTAAATAAAAATAAAATAGATTGTCGTGTAATATTGTTGGATAACACCGATCTATCCATTGAGTGTTCGGTGAGTATTGTTAACATAATCTTCTTTTTACAATAAGTAATGCAATTTTTCGTTTTTCTGTTTTATTACTGTTACTTGACCTACGAAAACAAAATACCTATATTTAATCGAAAAAATTTAAGTTGTTCGCAACTTGTCAGATTTCGTTTCACCTTTTTTATATTTTTTTCGATAATCGCCCCTATAGCAAATAATTATTCCTATGAAAAACAACGAAATTTTTGATGTCATGATCCCCTTATAAATTTTTTTGGAAGAAAATTCGCAATTGTGTAGAACTATTTCGCGAAAATCTCCGATACATTTTGTGTTGTGTGGGTTGTGTGTCAATAAGAGGAATTTTTTTTAAAGCATTTTTTTTTCTTTAATCTGAACATTCTAGCGCAATATAGATTGCAAATTAAGGCCATGATTCACTATCATACTCAGCCGTACGATTTGTCAAAAATTGTGGATTGAAAGTGTATGTGTGTGACAGACTTTTTGACAGTAGTTTTCCATGCGATCAGACCTGCAAAATCTTATTTTGTATGATAGTGTGGCATCTACATCGCCATTTTGAAACAATTTTTTAAGTAGGAAAGAATTCTGCTAGATTTTTTGTGATTGAATCGTACGATTGTGTAGAATAGTGAACCCTGGCCTTAAGTCTTATTAAAAAAAAAAAATTCAATAAATATTTTACAAAATATTTTGCAAAAAGATTAAAAAAAATTTTTTTTACAAAATTTTCAAAAAAATGTTGACAAAAAATTTCCGAAGAATTACACAAAAAATTTTCAACAATATTTTGAAAAAAGTTTTACAAAATTTTTTCATAAAATTCCAAAAAAAAAATTTCTAAAAAATATTTTTACCATTAATTTTTGAAAATTTTTACAAAAAATTTCGAACAAATTTTTACAAAAAATATTTGCAAAAATTTTTCGATAAAAATTGTAAAAAAATTTTTTTTTCGATAAAATTTTAATAAAAAATTTTTACAAAAATTTTTCTATAAAATTTTAACAATGTAATTTCGATATTATTTAAGCAAAATAGTTTCTATAAAACTTACAAAAAAAATTGTGAGAATATTTTTACAAAAAATTTTTGATAAAATTTTTACAAAATATTTTCGATAAAATTTTTGAAAATAAATTGTATAAAAAATTTTCTATAAAATTATTATAAAACAATTAGATAAAATTTTTACAAAAAATTTTGTATAAAATTTAAAAAAAAATTTTATAAAATTTAAAAAAAAAAAAATTTATAAAATTTAAAAAAAAAATTTTGTATAAAATTTTTTTTTTTTCATAATTTATTTATTGTATCTTCAATATTTTTGAACTAACAATAATTACTCGTATCTTAAGTCTAAAATAAAATATTCTTTTTAAGTCCAGCCAGTGCTAGACAAAAATAATGTTTGTTTCACGGATTTCGAAATCATTTGCGGGTCATCCCTCTAATGTACGGCCAAGAAAAGCAGTATCTCTTCTTTTTAGTCGAATGTAACCAGGTTCATTCAGCATGTTACGCGCCAAAGGGTTTGGATGAGATTCAAGCCTCTTTAGATATGTGACTGCATGTTTCGCTATTTCTGCTTTAACTGATGGCATGTTTAGGTCTTTGTGGATGTTCGAATTTTTTATATACCAGGGAGCAGCTGTAATAATACGTAAAATCTTATTTTGGCGCCTTTGAATTTTTTCTACGTTACTAGCTGAGGCAGTGCCCCATAACTGAATCCCATAACACCAAATTGGTTTGAGGACCGACTTGTACAGTAGAAGTTTACAATTTAGTTGTACTGCTTTTAGTTTCATTTGTGTTAACTTGAAGTCAATGTGGCTTTTCCAAGTAAGGCGACGGTCAAGATGTATACCCAGGTATTTAACGTCTGAAAGCTGTGGTATCATTTGGTTATTTATGCGAATAGGAGGGCATGAGTCCCTGCGCAGTGTGAAAGTTATGTGAGTGCATTTTTGTTCATTCACTTTTATTCTCCATTTTTCTATCCATTTTTCCAAATTGAGTATGTGGTCTTGTAAAAGTTTTGAAGCTACTTGGGCACTTTCATGAATACTTAAAAAAGCTGTGTCATCTGCAAAAGTTGATGTGTGGACTAGGGTGCTAATTGGCATATCCGATGTGTACAGTAAATATAAAATTGGTCCCAAAATACTACCTTGGGGAACTCCGGCTTCAATGAGCTGTGGCGAGCTTAAAAAGTCACCTTCTTTTAATAAAAACTTGCGATTCGTTAAATAATCTTTTAAGAGCTTATACAAGTTTTCGGGCAAGTTCAGCTTTAGCTTAAATATTAGGCCTTCGTGCCAAACCTTATCGAATGCTTGAGAAACGTCAATAAAGAGCGCAGAACAAAGGTCGTTTTAATTACATTTACTAATCTGTGTGTTTGTTGGATCGTACTATGTTGTTTTCTGAAGCCGAATTGATGGTTCGGAATGCATCCTTTCGCGCTAAGAATTGGATTCAGCTTAGTTATTAATATTCTCTCAAATAACTTTGACACGTTTGATAAAAGGCTTATAGGTCTGTATGATTCTACTTTTGTGTGGTCTTTTCCTGGTTTAGGAATCATAGTTATCAAAGAGACCTTCCACTCTGTGGGAAAGTACTCAAGACGTAAGATGGCATTAAAAACAAACAGAATAATTCTGCGACCTATACGGGGCAACTCAACTAACATCTTGTTACTTGTTTTATCAACGCCAGGGGCTTTTTTGGTATTTAAATCTGCTATTGCCCTTTCAATATCGCTAAATTCAAATCTTAGGGGTACTACGGCACTAGTCTCTACTGATGGTATCTCAGCTATATCAGTACATACATTTGGGGTGAAAACCTTCTTCAAATGTCCAACAAACAAATTGCCTTTTTCGGTATCATTCCTTGCCCAGTCTCCACAAGAAGTTCGCAAGGGAGGCTTACGTACGACCGGTCTTTTAAGGTTCCTACATGCACGCCATAATGAAACATCTGATTGAGCAGTTGCGTCGAGGTCTTCCAAGTAATTTTTCAGAGATGCTACTCTTCGAGATTCTAGCAGCTGTCTTAGTCGTTTCGTGCTATCTTTAAGTCTAGATTTGAGTTGAGGAGATCTGTGTGCTTGCCACTCTCTTCTAATTTTTCTTTTTTCAGCCAAGAGCCGCTCGACATCTACAAAATAAATTTGATTGTATCTAGCTGGTTGTCTGGTTTCTGTCGCATGTTGGGCAGCTGATTTAAGGATTTGATCAAAATAAATTAGACTCTGGTCCACATCTTCTGGTGTTCTTAGCGGTATGTTTTCCGAACAATGACTACTGAAATACTTTTTATATTTCAACCAATTAATGCTTGTGCAAGTTGTTGGCGACACGATATTTTGCTGATTCCATATATAGACAATAGTGGGTGAATGATCTGAGGATAATTCGAGTGACGCTTCAACCTTAATCATTTCTCTCGAGATACCTTTAGTCACGCCAAAATCAATAACATCAGGTATTTTTTGTCGATCAGTAGGCCAATAGGTGGGTTGTCCACTTGATATCACATTCAGACGCATTTTGAAATTCTATCAAACAAAACACGACCTTTTGGAGTTATTAGGCGTGATCCCCAAAACGTATGTTTAGCGTTGTAGTCGCCTGATGCTATGAAACAGGGACCTAGTGAATTGAAAAAGTTGATATATTGACTCTCTGATATTTGAAATCTAGGAGGTGAATAAATCGAAGATATAACAAAGTTTTGATGATATTCTTCAATACAGATGTTTGTTGCTTGAAGGTAGTCCTCACAAAAGTCACACAGTAAATGATGTTTAATTCGAGCCCTTATTAGTATTGCTGAACCATCACATGCTCTGCCACGGGGGTCTTTAGTATCATATAATATATAGCCATTGATTTTAAAAAAGCTATTTGTTGTTAAATGAGTCTCTGAAACCATCATGACATCAATTTGTTGGTTCTTCAAGAAGTACTCGAGTTCATTTTTGTGTTGGCGTAAGCCGTTTGCGTTCCAGAAACATATTTTTAAACAGTTCATGGTTTGTTAAGTACCGCCTGCAACATCATAGATTGCATGCGAACCATTTCTTGCATCATGCTGCTCATAGAGCTCATAAAACTGTTTAACGAATGCACTAATGTCTCGATACTTGCTTCGAGACGATTGTAGTTACCAGATGGAGTTTGTTCTTTAGCTTCTGGATGCATATTTGGGGTAGAATTGTTTGTAGGTGTCGCTTTGTGTGCTAAAACATGATTGGATTTTAATATATCCGCGTATGAAACATGTTTGGTTGTGGATTGAGCTAACTGAGGGTAATGAGCAGTTGTTTGGTATTGTGGCTGCCTAGCAGGAGTATTTAATTTCTGAGTTGACTTCCTTACCTCAGAAAAAACTGGACAGCCTCTGGAGTTAGCAGTGTGATTTCAACCGCAATTGCCTTTTTTTAACCTTGGAGTCATCCTTTGGTTGGTGCATTGGGCGGAACAATGAAGCTCTCCACACACAACGCAAACCGGAGGCAACTTGCAGTAAGCCCTTGTATGGCCGTATTCTTGGCAATTTAATCACTGAACGGGTCCTGACCGCTTATGTGGTTCCTCTACACTTATCCTGAGGTGTAACAGATATTTTAGATTATAAATGGGATGCGTTTCGTTCTTCGTTAATCTAATATCCCCAGGAAATAAAGGTTGAGGGACACGCTCTCGATTTCTGAGATTATCAACGCTTTTGACTTTAAATCCTGCTTTTTGGAGGACAGCTTTTATTTCCACTGGATTAACATATGAGTCTACACCTTTGATGACTACCTGTAGGCCTTTGCTACTCTTCAGCTGATAGGTATAAAAGTTCTTATTGCAGCTTTCAAACTCCTTTACTGCTTTACGATAACTACTTTCGTCTATAAAATGAATTTTTGTTTCATCAATGTTACCACGCTTGATTGGAATTACATAGAATGAATTTTCCCCGATAACTGAAATTAACTGTTTTATTAACTCATTCGAATTTTTTTCCCTTAAAAAAATTGGCGGTGGTTTAAACGACTTGGGTGCCGTTTTTTGTTCACTTGTTTCGTTATCTAGAATAGCAAAACGATTTTGGGAACTTATTCCGTTAGCCTGCTTATCTTTAAGTTCTTTGGACATTGGTGCAATCTGCGAAGATTTAGGGCTTCGACCTCTTTTCAACACAGTTATATATCTGTCCATTCCCACTTGAGTCTTAGGTTTTTCTGCACTATCCATATTACTGTTGGTAACACTGTGTTCAGAAGGCGACTTGTTTGTAGTTATGTTATTGTCATCGCTTAGCAAAAGCGACGAACAAGATTGGGCACGTATAACAGGCGTAGAATTTACACACAAATTATTTTCAGTTTTTTTGTCTTTATTTAATACAATATTGTCTACATTTTTTTTTTGCTTAAATTAAAGAGGCTCATTAGCCCTTATTGTTTTTGTTTTATTTTTAAAGTAGCAATTCAATATGCCGTTGTAAAAAATAAAGAGAAAGAAAGAAAAAAAAATTACAGACAACTTTGTTGTTGTATTAAAACAAGTTTGTTTTTTTGTTATTGTTTGAAATTATTCACACAATGTATGTTTTGTTTTTTGTTAATGCGAGCTAAAAAAAATCGCGTCCGCACTTATCAACGCCAAAAACAGAACTGATGTATAAAATTAAAAAAAAAAAATTTTTTTTAATTTTGTATAAAATTAAAAAAAAAAAAAATTTGTCTAAAATTAAAAAAAAAAATTTTGTCAAAATTTTTACAAAAAATTTTGTATAAAATTTTTACAAAAAATTTTGTATAAAATTTTTACAAAAAATTTTGTATAAAATTTCGATAAAATTTTATTAAAAATTTTCAATAAAATTTTTACCAAAATGTTCGATAATATTTTAACAAAAAATTTTCTATAAAATTTTTACAAAAAAAATTCGACAATTTTACAAAATAATTTCGATAAAATTTTTGCATTTTTTTGCTTTAATCTGAACATTCTAACGCAATATAGATTGCAAGTAAAGGCCATGATTCACTATCATACTCAGCCGTACGATTTGTAAAAAATTGCATGTGTGCTCAAAAAGTATGATAGTGTGGATTGAAAGTGTATGTGTGTGACAGACTTGTTGACAGATCAGATCCAACTGAGGTTGGATCGCTATCCATAATCGACCCATAATACTGATTCTGACATAATGATTCACCGATAAAAATATCATCGGTCGTCGCTTGAGTATGTGTAATTATTTTCTGTGTTATAAGTATTGTGTATACTCAATACCCCGAAATACTTGTAAATACAGTGCCAGCTCGCTAATCCGAAGGCGTGTAATCGGAATTATCCAGTGATCCGAATTGAATTTATGGTGTATTACTTGCTCTATAGTCCGCATTGATTGCAAGCTCAGTAATACGAATTGCATATTTTTCCGGTTTTTTTAATCGTTTATACCACAAGTAAAACAATATCAAACTGAAAACAATTTTACAAAAACTGGATAGCGCAAAATGTCATGGAGAGCAGCTGGTATCTGAATCTTGGCAATATAAAACTTTGTTTTTACCACCAAATTGTACTATCGTGTTGAAGAAACAGAAGAATTTTGCACAATAACAAACTTTTTTCACCGCAATAATGACGTGCAAATTTCTCAAGATGAAATTCCTGGCTGGATTATTAACTCTTCTTGTATTTGTTTAGAGTCAGACACAGAAAATATGGAATCAGAACCTATAAAGAAACACGGTAAAAATAGTAGTAGGCATTAAATACAGCTATAGACTGGGTAAAAGAACATGGAATGCAAACAGATTACATATTGATGCTAAAGGAATTGCGGAACAAGGCTTTGGCAGCATGTGCACTGAAAGAAAAGCAAACCTACATCACAAATTATGCATGTTAAAAAAAACATAATACTAAAAGCTCTTATTTTTTCATTCTTTATCAACAAAAATTAAATAAATTTGTTTTGAAATCCTAGCTAGTGTGTTATTTTCGAATATCGTAAATTATAATACATAATGACAATACATTCAGTAATCCGAATATCTCGTTAATCCGAATCAGGGTCTGCAATCATTAATTCGGATTAGCGAGCTGGCACTGTACTTATGTTATTGTTTTAAAAGTAATTGTTGTCAGTCTCTGGTTCTAACCAACTGACTATAGATGATTTTAATAAAAATTCTCGTATTCTATTATCATTGTTTATTGGTTTGTTTATAGTCTATCAGTCAGAGGATTGCGGGTTCGATTCCCACTAAAGACTGGGTGTTTTCTACAAGCAAACAAGGCTTCCAAGCTTCACCTAATTTGTAAAAAAAACAAATATTCTTTCAACCCTATTAATAGTTAGAGAGAATAAACGAACTTAATTAATAAGCCTTACTTTAATTTAACATTTCAAATATAAAAAAATATTTTATTTAAAAAAAGAGAAGAGAATTTGAAACATCAATTGCATAGTAACTCTGTAACCTCTTGTAAACTAAATTTAAAATTCTATGCTCTACTCGTATTACCATTAATCGTTAAAATATTTTTTTTGTTTCATTACAATTTCAGAAAAAAGCTATGGGCAGTTTTTTGTATGAACAAGTATTTTATAATTTAGATATTATAGAAAAAGACTATTTTGGTTTGCAATTTATGGATGCTAACCATGTTAAACATTGGCTGGATCCCACTAAACCCATTAAAAAACAAGTTAAAAGTATAAACTCAAATGAATTTGTCAATTGTTAATGAAACTAAAACTTCAAATATTTCCAATTACAGTTGGTCCACCCTATACATTTCGTTTAAAAGTTAAATTTTACTCATCCGAACCAAATACCCTACGCGAGGAGTTAACACGTTATTTATTTTTTTTACAATTGAAACATGATTTACTAGAGGGACGTTTGGATTGTCCCGACGATAAGGCTACCGAATTGTGTGCCTTAGCCTTGCAATGTAAGTAATTTGCAAATAGAAATGTTTCTGCTCATAGAAAAAGTAAAAATGTTATTTTCGTTTACAGCTGAATTGGGAGACTATGATGAACATGTACATACAGCAGCTACCGTTTCGGAATTTCGATTTGTACCCGAACAAACAGAAGAACTGGAAATAGATATTTTGGAGGAGTATAAAACCTGTCGTGGCTTAACCCCAGCTCAAGCCGAAACAGCATTTTTAAATAAAGCCAAGTGGCTCGATATGTATGGTGTTGATATGCATACAGTATTAGTAAGTTTTTTTGTGTACATCTCTTTTGTTAAATGCCCTAATTAATAATTATGCTCTTTCAAAGGGCAAAGATGGCTGCGAATATCATTTGGGTCTGACACCAACGGGTATTTTAGTTTTCGAGCGAGACCAAAAAATTGGCTTGTTCTTTTGGCCTAAAATAAGTAAACTCGATTTTAAGAAGAAGAAATTAACGCTCATTGTTATCGAAGACGATGATGAGGGCCGTGAACAAGAGCACACTTTCGTTTTTCGACTGTATAATGAAAAAGCCTGTAAACATCTATGGAAATGCGCAGTTGAACACCATACTTTCTTCCGTTTAAGAGCTCCGGTTAAGGGACCTTCGGCACGTCAAAACTTTTTCCGCATGGGTTCACGTTTTCGCTATTCTGGGCGCACAGAATTTCAAGCCACGGTACAAAGTCGTGCCCGTCGTACAGTTCAATTTGAACGAAGACCCTCCCAACGTTTCGCCAGTCGTCAATCGCATTTATTGCGTGAACGACAAAAGGCATCACAAGAGAATGCCGCTTCAGCTTTGGCGTCTGTAAATGCTAGAGCTGCGGCAGCAGCTGCTGCAGCGACCAATGCTTCCACACCTGCAGAAAATTCAAACACAACTGTAGATTCTATATTATCATCCGCTTCTGTTGATAATCAGCCCACAGTAAATACAATAACGCCTTCTCCCTCTGTACAGACAGTCATACATAATACGTGTGCTGCTTACGATGATGCCATATGTGGTAGTTCTATACATTCCGGTTCACAGCAAAATGCTTGCGCTTCATTAGGCCGCAATTCGATAAGATCGAATTCCAGTACTGATGATCCTGCTTATTGTAGAATTGGTTCATTTGGTAAAGCTGGTCTAACCGTGAAGTAAGTTAAATTGTTTTTATTTTTTAAGTACATTTCTTTAATAATCCTTCCTTAATTCTAGATTGGATGCTGAGAGTGCCGGTGCTAGTAATGTTGCTTCTTATTCACCTAACAATACCAAGAACTTTGAGGAAACCAATCCGTTCCGGAATAACGCATCTCATAACAATTCATTTGGCAAAGCCTCTATACATTCAGGACTGAGGTTAGTTAACGTTTTGATTAGTTTAAAATTATATACATAATTTTCTTTTGTGTGCTTTTATGCATTATACATTACGTTTTGCATCGTTTCAAAATTTATTTTAATTTATTTCTTTTCTATTTTATCTTACAATTTATAAGCTTTTTCAATTTATTTATGTATGTATCATAATTATTTTTATCATTAATTTTCTAATATTTGTATTGTTGTTCGCTGTCATTGTTAAATATCAAACAATTTCTGTTGTTATTTGTTTTGTATTTGTATACAGCATTAAAAGTGGCTTGTCGGATAAAGATAAAGAGCTAGATTCATTACTAAAGTCCATAGTTAAAGACCCATCCCCATCTGTTTTAGCCACAGAGGCCATTAATGATGCTAACAGTATAAGGTAGTGTACATCTACTTACAAAATATATATAGAACTTTATATCTTCAACTCGTTTACTTCTTTTATATACTTATTTTTCGTTTTCTTTATTTATAACAATAAAATGGATTTTATCTTTTTTTTTACTTTTTGTGTTACTAAAGGGTCACCATAAATAAAACTTTTGATATGGATCATAACACGGAGACACTGAAACGTTTATCGAATTCAGAAAAACCCAACAATCAAGTTAAATTGGCTAATGTTGGAACGGGTGCATTGCCACCGGGTCATATTAAGTGTAATATATTAAAAGGTGAGTTGAACTTTACAATGTTTTAGCAAGACACTTTGCCAGAAAAAACAATATGTAAAAATAGGATTAAAAGATACAAAAATTTAATTTATTTTCCAATATCAGAACTTTAAGCAGTACAGACAGATAAAGAGGTGAGAGAGAGTGAGAGAGAGTGAGAGAGAGTTTGGAATCGCTATCATGCTGGATAAGCCACCTTAGTGTCAATTCCTCTGCCAGAAATTTAGAAAGACTTCAAAAATATTCCTGTAGGTTTTTTGATCATTGTTTTTGTAGCAAGATGAAAATTGCTTACTCAATACTAAGAGCAGCAGCTTTTACCATTTTTTGTGAACGGGTTCCTACAAAATAAATAAAAGAAAAATTATCGTATTAAATCATCTGTAATTAGCTGGTTAAATGGATGATGTTTACAGCTGACACTACCTAAGTAGATACATAGAAGCACTTCTTAAGAGTGATGTAGCGGTCCAGAAAATGCGTTAAGTGGAATTTAATTTTTAACTGATTTACAAAAAGCTATCTTCTTCAGAATCAATTTTGATTTTTCCCCTAATTAAAACGATAATTAATAATTTTAGAAATTAAAGGGTGTTCCCATACAACATACATGATTCTTATATGTCTTGAACCGCGAAGGCACAAGATAATTGAAAAATAAATTTTAAAATTAAAAGGGTGT
This sequence comes from Phasia obesa, assembly GCA_949628195.1. Taxonomy (NCBI): domain Eukaryota; kingdom Metazoa; phylum Arthropoda; class Insecta; order Diptera; family Tachinidae; genus Phasia; species Phasia obesa. The sequence goes on along the minus strand of OX451215.1, from coordinate 27,769,210 downwards.
CACCATAGGTGACATAATTTGACTTATATGATTGCATCCTTTGAACTGTTATAGACAGTAGTAGGGCTGTATTGGATTTTTTTCTTTTGTTTTTTGCTTCGATACGGATTTTGGAAATAGCGGCGCCCAACGATCAACAAGAGATAGAAGGTGCGTTCCAATAAAGAAGTCGCTTTTTTTAAGTTTTAATCCCTTATATGTTTTGATCTGACAATTGTAGGCCTAATGATTGTAGTAATCTCCATTGTGACGGGTAAATAAGATTCGGTACGGCCAAATATAGCACTATTACTAGTACAAGGTGTTAATTTTTTTCACGTCCTTTTAATTTTTAATTATTTTTTATATTAGTAAATATCAAGTGTCAGCCTATAACGCGTAGATATCTAAGGAACACCCTTTTGCTTTTATTTTTATTAATTTTATTTTCGTTTCTTTTTGTTATAGAAGATATTGTAAAATATTATCTGTGTAAGATCTGAGGAAAAATCGAAACACCCTTTAATTTTAGTTTTTACTTTACCATACAAAGTATAAGGGGTCCCAAAATGGTGGGTAGGTGTGTATACTACTATTTTCTGGAGTTTGTACAGGTCATACCGTTTGACATATCAAATTGAAATTTAGTATGTGCCTTTGGTGTGAGCTGTATAGTTTTTGGGCATAATCGGGAAGGGGCAAGGGGTAGTTTCCTTACCCCCAAATTTTGTGAACGCTCTACAGGTCATAACGTATGACATATTAAAACAAAATTTAGTATGTAGCTTTGGTTTATGGAGATGAAGAGCTGTATAATTTTTGGCCATAATCGGCAAGGTGCAAGGGGTAGTTTACCTAACATCCCAAATCGAAAATAATTTTTTTTTTTCGATTTGAATATACTTTGAACTTTTATTCTTTATGTAATATATCCATAAAAATATCTGTTTCCATTTGGTATGGTAAAGTTGAGTGTAGGCCATCCCAGTTTTATTTTTTTTCTATTTGTTATATAGGACAAGTTATACATACTTTGTCTAGATTTAAAGTGTCTTCTCATTCTGGTTCGCCATGGTAATAGGCTTTCTATAAAAATATCAAGAGCCTACCTATTGCGGTTAAAAAATAAGGCAATCTACACGCAAATCATGTCATAGCGGCCATAGTAAAAAACCTACTGTGAAAATATCAAGAGACTACCTGGTATGGTTCAAAATTTAGGGTATCTGGAAATAACGTCACTATCGGAACACCCTCTATTTTTACGTTTTAATTTCATTTTTGTTTATATAGCGAACAAAGTTTTAATTACTGTATGTAAATTTGAAGTGTCTGCCTCCTACAGTTCAAGAAATAAAGACATATTCGCGAATAACTCGTCACTTTCGGAACACCCTATAGATTTTAGTATTTGTTTCTATATGGGCCATAGTAATACAGGTTAGGTTAGGTTAAGAAGGAGACCCGAAGGGTCCATTGTGATTTCTTTCAATAGTAATACAACTTCTGTGAACCTTTTTAGGTTTCAAATTTTTTGTATTCATTTGTTCGCAATAGATGATAATCAAATGTATGTACATAAGTGTTGAAAGATCTAAAAATTAGCACTTACATGATACATGAAAGATAATATAAAAGTTGAGTCACACAAACAAAAAAAAAAAAAAAAAAATACCTGTAAAGACGTGTTTTCAGACACTTGCAATTAACATTAAAAAATAATTACCTGAAAAAAAAAACAATGGCACTTAAAGTATGACTTTGTATGTATGTATGACTATGTATGTACGTATGTATAATACATACATACGTATATAAAACAGAGAAACTCAATGGGAAATTTCATTAGTAAATTAATAATCTGCAATACCCACTACAAATTAATTCAGTTTATTTTGAGTAAAAAATAACTCTTTATAGCTCTTGTATAAGTTTTTATCTTGCGTAGTAAGCAAAGATCGGAGTTTAATACAGCTTAAAATTAATATTCTGGGCTTAAAACCAGAGTACGAAAATAAACCAACAGAGCATTATATTTAAACATTTGTAGGAAAACAGTACGGAACAAATCTAGTTTAGCTTCTCCAATCAAAAAAAAAAAAATTATCCAGTTTAGAGAATTGAAAAATAAGAAAAAAATATTTAGTAAAAAAATTGGCGGTCGCTCATATTATCCGAGTTATGGGCCAGTGAATTTGTGAAACTGTGATTTTGCGCTACACTTTTAACACTAGAAAGACGGGAGAATTGACATACCTTAAAAGACGGGTAAGGGTCATTTGACTACCTTTAACTTTTGCAAAATTTTACATTTGAATTTAAAAATTTTGTTTAAAAATTTTTTATTTATGCAAATTTAACTCTAAATTTTTCACATATAGTGAAGTTGTTCGTTTGGAGAGCAAATTCTCTGCTAACGATACTGAGATAAAAAAATTGTCGGTATTCACATTTCTTACTTTATTTATGTAAAGTTCCATTAAATGCCAAGCGTAATCTCATCCCAAATGGGAAACCGTTGAGCAGATATTTCGATTTTACATCTACGCAAAGACAACACTTTATATCAAATTTGTCAATTTTATTCGTCATCGCCATGTATTTTGTAAATTTGCATCTTGCTTTTGTAGGAAAGAATTGTTCGTCTATAGCGATGTTTTCACCTGGTCTGTGACATAATGGAAAGATCTGTTACGTACAGGCTAAAAAAACGTTATAAGCAGCAAGACGATCTGGTGCGAAGCGGTTTTGAGAAAAAGTCTTCCAAGGATTCAAACTGCTGACCGCATGTCTCGTTCATTTTCTACTATTGATGGAATTTGAAAAGTGATTATAGTAGCACATTTTTTTTACGTAAATAAGAAAAGCAATGGTGTATCATCGATCAAGTTATTATTAGAACTTATTTCTGGAACGTAACTGTCACTATCTTCTATTTTTACTACTAATTAATTTTGGCTTTCATCGCCTGGTTGCAATATCTTGTCACAGAGGGATCTGGAAATTACAAACTAATAAAATCAAAAAAACTGCGAATGGGGTATTGGCTGACAGTACATTACATTGGCATACTAAAGGTAACAAAAAACAACGGCATTTTGATAAGTCAAAAAATAAATATGCGTCTTTGATTTTTTGCAATTATTTTATGAAATAAAAAGTGAGAAAAGTAATTGATAAAATAATTAGTGCCAGTCAGTCTTTATGGGTAGTTGTTCTAATAATTTGAATTTGGAATACCTAAATAAAAAAATATTACTTTTAAATAAAATTTAATGGAGTTTTATTAAAAGTCACGAAGTAACAAATCTGTGACATAATTGATAAGAGAAATATTAGGAGTTAGATTTGCAAATAGGCCAAATGACCGCAGTCCGTCTTTCTAGTGCTAAACATATTAGGTCAATATGGGTATCAAATAAAAGCTTATGAAAATATGTTTTATGTAGTGCTAAAATTGAAAAAAAAAATTTAACCCATTAATAGTCAAAACATTTTTTTTATATATTTTTTTATTAATACACTAATAAGTGCAAGGATTAACTCCGCTATGGTATGGCCAACACCGGCTTCGCTTATTACAGATTTCCTGCATAGCCGGACTTCGGTCAGGCGAAAGGATTTTCTCAATGGTATGACTAACACCGTCTTATTAAAGATTTCTTGCAAAGCGCAAGGATTTTCTCCTATATGGCATGACAAACACTAGCTTCACTTACTAAATATTTCCTACTTACTATATAAAAATTTACATCACAAAATGTCATCGGTTCTTAATGGGTTAATTAATTAAGCACCAAATGAAATATATTTTCAAAAGCTTTTAGATTATACCCACATTGACCCGATATCTTCAATGCAGCATACAATTACAGTTTAGAGGCCCATAATTCGGAAAATATGGACTACCGCCAATTTTTTTTTCTTATTTTTCAATTTTCTATCACCCTGGATTTTTTTTGAAAAGCTTCGCTAAACTAGATTTAAGCCCAGTACACATCAATCAATTTTAAGTGTTCTTTTTTATAAAATCTAAGTTCTAAAATAAAACCAACTGGTTTTTAGTGAATATTTGAAGAAAAAGATTACTTTTATTTTTAAATACGCAAAAAATACGTTAAAACTTTAATTATTTTATATCCATTTAATGGATATAAATAAAAATTTATGGTAACTCTGTTTATATTTTTGACATTTAACTTGCAAGCATTTTCAAAAATCACTACAAGTTCGAGAAATGTGAGAGTGTTATTAAAAATGAGAGTGTATTGTGTTTTTCGAACTTGTACTTGCATGTGTAAACTTTAGGTAAGAGAAAAAAATTAATAAACAAAATCAACATTCGAAACTCGAACGAACTAAATCAATTACTCATTACCCCTTTATAACTTTGAGTACATAAACTTAAATTGACATACATTTTTTGTAGTTCCACCAACGTCTTAAAGTGTGAAAGAAAAAAAGAGTTGAAAAGAAAACAAAAAATACCATTCTATCAGGTATAAATAAATACAAACAGGAAATTATTATTTCACCTAAATTTAAATTATTATTCTCCTTAATAATTCCCTGTTGAATTATATGCAATTGGTAGGGAGGTTTTATTTGAATAATAAAAATCAATTTTCAGCTTCGATTATTTTTTCGATTTTTTTATTATAATAACTCTTTTTCTCTATTTGTACCACTTAACAGCACGAGTCGAGGAGGAGCTTGGAGCCAACACAAACGCCAAGTTAACAAATCAGATGTTTGTTCCGGCTGCAACTTCAGTAAATAGCTCTAGCAACAACAATGTTGCAACGAATAACCTACAAACTACAACAACCATTCATCATAATGACGGGCCAGACTCTCTCAATGCCACCTACATTTCAGTCGTAAGTATTAGTTTCTTTTTAGCTGTTCCTAATAGGATTTTATTCATTTACTTACAAGTTAATAATGTACATTTTTTTCTGAAATGTATATAAAATGTGGAATAAATAAATAGACACATTAAAATGCTAATGCCTTTTTTTTAAGTTAAATGTAAAAACTAAAACTAAAGCTAAAAATGTTAATCGGTTGTTTTCTTATTTTTTTTTTGTTCTTATTCACATTTAAGTTAATTGTATATTTTACTTTGCACCTTCATTTTATTTACGTTAACGTTTTTGTTTATTTTATTTTTTTGTTTGTTTTGTTCTTTCGTTTTACCTCCACCCTCACCAAAATGTGTGTATGTTACCTTTATGGTTTGTTTAAAAAAAACCTAATTATCACCTTGTGATCATGAATTTACCTAATACGAATATTAAATGTGTATTGTGTTTGTATAATGAAATTCACTGTGAATCTGTGCAAATGAATATTTAAACAAAAAAAGGGAGGCGATAAATTAACTTTGAGCATAACGGAACAAAAACCCACTACGGCTGCCCATCAAAACTCGGGTAATCATATTTTTGGTTTTACAAATATTAATAATAATAATAGCACTGCAACAAATGGAAGTAATACTTCGACACCCACATCTCCATTTGCTAATGCAACATTTGTATCGGAATTTGAAACACATACACCAGCAACTCCATCCCATCATACCCCCTCCATACAGACTGGAAATTATTACCATTATAATCAATCTTCTCCAAATTCTTTAACCATTATGAATACAAATACCACTATACCAATGCCTACATACTCGAATCATAATAACAAAAACATAAGCCAAGTTGCCTCCTCCTCATCCACCACCACCACACCTACATACAACATCCTTAATACAACTCAAACTCAGTCCACATCTGCAAATACCACGAAATCAACTTTTGTAAACTCATCTACAACATTGCCCACAATACCCGCTTTAAATTTGACGACGGCCAATTGTAATAATAATGAATCAACATTTTCTGCTCCTATCAATCAAAATAAACCTACAACTCCAACTTTAACCTCTACAACAGCGGAAATGTTGATAAATGAAATTTTCATTAACAATATTATCAATAATAATGTGAAAACCAGTGCAGAAAAGCAAACAAACAGTTCAGAAGTGGACGGATCGCCTGCATCTTCAGCAACAAAACCACAAATGTCACAAACACCTTCGGTAGGCACTTTACTGTTTTCCACGCTGAGTGAACAGGAACGTGAGCAAAAACAACTTGAACATCACGTCAAACATCAGGCACAACAATCGGTTAATAATGATGTTAGTGAAAGTGTACATGAAAAAAAGGTTTGTTTTTTTTTGTTGTCCTATTTTTATTTGCATTAATTTTGTACATTATTATCCTATCCTACGTGTATGTTTATTTTTCTTTTTGCCTTATCTTTAATATTCTTATTATGTTCATTTATTTTATGTTTCAAAAAAGCTTTTTAGTGTATATATGTATGTATGTATATAGGAAGAGTATTTATTAAATATATTCGGGGATTTTATCATATCATATTCGTTTCCAACTTTCCGAAAAATTATTTAGGGAAACTAGTATACTCGTCATGGCGAAACGAAAAGTTTTGCATAATTACGAGTATACTCGTTATTAAGATAAAAAAATTGCATTCAGATTATAAATCAATGAAACAACTATAATTTTTTTCCAGCAGCAAGAAAATATAAACTAAAATTAAATATCTTGGATTAAATTAAATTTCGTTTTATATACGTTTTGTTTTCATTTCTGTTATGTCAAAATTTCATCTTTGTAAAGTAGATTTTTTATCAATATAATTTTTGCAAAAAAACCGACTTCAAAACAGATAGATGGGTACAAATTCTTAACTAAAAATGTAAGAAGTAATCTGTATGAACTAGATTTAAACCAAATGCGAAAAAACGAGCGGGAAAAGTAGTAAAGACTATATAAATGTCTAGCATCTCCCTATTACTGTTCTCAAAGTTAAGCTATTTTCACCAGCATTCGTCTTTTTAAATCTCTGTCTATAACGATTTCAAAGATAGGGCCACATAGATCAAATAACATCACCTATTGGGACACCCATTAATTTACAATTTTAAATCAAAGGCCTGTTGTTATAGAGGACTTGGCCACAAAAATTCTTTGTAAATTTCAACTGTCTGTCTATAACGGTTCAAAAGTTGGCCATATACGTCAAATTACATTGGGACACCCTTTAATTTATAATTCCAAGTATTTATACTTGTTATTATACCAAACAAAGTAGTTGATATTCTGCTTAATTTTCAAGTGTTTGTCTATAGTATAATTCCATGCCAAATCAACCAAAAAAAATTGTTTTCAAATTTACCACTTCCGATTTTATTGAATCTTTTGTTGTTTATATTCTTTGACTTTCTGAAGCCAAATATCATTTTAAAAAAATTCTATCTCTTACGGTTTTTTAGCTATATAGTTTTAATATAACTTTTGATCCCACCATGGTCCCACTCTCAAATTTTTATTTATTTATTTATTTAATAGGGCCCATGAAGTCCCCTTTAAAATGCATATGCAAAAAAGCGATATTTTCCGACTTTTATAACTGTATAGCTAAAAATCTATAAGAGATAAATTTTTTTTTTTAAATTATATTTGGATTCAGGAGTCAAGGAATATAAATAACAAAAGTTTCAATAAAATCTGAAGTAGTCATTTTGAGTGCCTTGTTGATTTGACGTGGAATTACCCTATATCGGTTTAAAATATATCGCCATATAGGTCAAATTACATTATTTATGGGGACACTCTTTTATTTCTAAATTCAAATTGTATGCTTGTTATAGCGGACTTTGCAATACAGGTTCCTTGTAAATTTCAGATCTCTGTATATAACAGTTCAAAAGTTTGGCCACTTTTTGTTATAGCAGACTTAGCAATACAGGTTATTTGTAAATTTCAGTTTTTGGATATTGGCAAGGTAAAAGTCTTCCACAATAAATATTATTAAAATTCTGTAGACGTTGTGGGCGTGATCAGACTTTATATTTTTATTTTAAGTTAAAAAAAAAAGAAAAATAGAATATAAAAATAAAATTAAAAATATTTATGGTTAACTTCAAGAGTATAATCGGAGTAGGATGCGGGAGTGGTCACACTGTTCATATTAACTACATTTAAGCAAAATGATCATATAACAGAGTAAGAGTGTGCCACAGCAAAACCCTTAACATTTGCCTTATAAGCTATATTTTACATCTTGTGTTCTTTATGTTTCAATAAAAAAAAACAATTTTAAAAAATATTTTATTTAAAATTTTGTGACAATTTTGGGTAAACCCCTGAACAACACATGGAAAACTCACTGATATTATAAATACTTAATCTAAGATTTATTTTATAGTTTATTTAATTATCAAATATAATTTCTTTGGCCACTCAATCTGCCTCAAATAATACTTATGACTTTTTATCTAATAAACATTTGACATAATAAATGTATTTTCAAAAATATAATTTGTTTCATTTATATTTAACCCTTTTTTAGCCGCTTTCACACAAACAACAAAATAACCATCATCACCATCATCATCATCATCATCATATAATTTCAACACAAAACGATGCAATGGTATCACCATGGCTGGTATCCTCGGAAGTTGTATCGGCACCTAAAGGTAAGGAACCGGCGATTATACGAAAATCTGTTATAACAACACAGTTGTAAGCAGAAATTAGTTTTATTTTTATGAAATCATCGAAAAAGTGAAATTGTTGTTTTACTTTTTTAAAGACATATAATTTTACGTCTTATTTATTTTAAATCTTGATCTTGAATTTTAAATTATTATATACTTTATTTCTCTATACATACCTCTGTATTTTTATGTTATAAATCTAATTTTTTTTTATACTCAACAAGTATATAAAACCAAGAAATTGAGACAATGAAAAACGCAACGCAACTTTGAAAAAGTTTTATTGGTTATTTAATAAGTGCCTTAAAAATATAGTATATACATATATTTAACAAAATAAGTAATTACAATAACAATTTTTATGCAGCTATATTATACTTAATTTAAGTACTTAAAACTAGATATAAAAATTACTTTCCAAATTAAAATTCTAAAGACTTGAAAAAACACCCCCACTTTGTTTACATGTTCACACATTTTTTATAAAAGTATTTTTTTTACAAAACAAAACAAAACAAAACAAAACAAAAAAGAAAAGAAGTAAAACCATCGTTAAAAAGGCATTTATTTTTACATTCCTTGTCATTTAGAAATTATATTGTATTTTATTATAGTTCGATTCCTTCCACTTATATTCCATAAGTAGTTAATATTTTAAATAAAAGTTACAAGTACGTTGTTTATTATTATTTTCGAAAGTTTCTAAAAGTAAAAACATTTTTGATGTTATACTCCTCAAAAAAAAAAAAAAAGAAAGGAAAAAAAAAACTATTTCTCGAATGCATGCATAGAGTCAGTAAGTTTGGCATTTGGTTCTGTGTACTTTTGTCTTTGTAAAAATGTCACCGCCAATTTTTTGTATTTAAAATAATTTATACATTAATACTAGGAGTAGTCTTCCACTGATCCCAAAGATTCGATCTAGCATACTACAGATTGGGCCAAATAAGACCTACCAATCTTAAACAAGGATGCCTAGCTGGGTGCTCAGTTGTTCCATCTGGTTGAAACCACCAATTTGAAATCGTTTCCAGCGTTCTATCCTCATTCTTTAAGAAATATGCGCCGATAACTTTATTGGCCAAAGCACCACACTTAACAGTACATTTGGATGTGTGCAACTGATGCCCTTGGATTTTCGCAGTCCCAAAATCTACAATTTTGCTTGTCAACATAACATTTTAAATGGAATTGCACTTTATACAACATCAAAACATTATTTAAAAAATCATTTATGTAGCTAGTTGGGTTAAACAAATATCGTAGCCTAGCGTAACGCGTTGTTGTGTAATGTATGGTTCAGTCGTAAATTTTCAAGACTTAAATTATAACCTACAAAAAGAAAAACCAATTTTATCAAAAAATAAAAAAGTCATTTGTTTTTAAACTCGGTAGATCCGACTAGGCCCACCTTGTCTATACATATATAGGCGTGGACAATTCAATGGAAACTTTTTTGAAAACTCTATTTCGTAATTTTAGTTTTTAAAAACAAATGTATTTTGTTATTTGAAGAAAAAAATTTTGCATTTAATTTCGACACTAGTCGAAGGAGGTGATCGAACGAAATTTTATTTGGTATTATGGCGCACATTCGAAAAAAAGGGCTATTGTGAATTTGACTCAATTTGAATATTCACAATAGTACATATTTACTAGCTGGTACTATAAATAAATATTGTATAACTAATTTATAAAGAAAAAAATTTGTTTATTTAGTAATAAATCTGACCACTTTGCTGTTGTTCTAACGAGTGGCTCCATAAATTTTAGCTCCTGCATGGTTGCTTCCCATTTTTGCCGCTTTAAGTTTTCTGCATATTCCTTTTGTCAGCTGAGATTTTTGTTCCATTAGAAAAACAAGCTTTTCCAATTGTTTTTTTTTGTACTTACAACCTTAGAGCTGCATGAAATTAAAATAAAATAATTTACTGCTGGTATTTGTAAAAAACAACAATACAATACTGACAAATACTTATATTTTCAATAAGCATCGAAAGCAAAATTGTGTTCGATTGAAAATTCGAAATTTCGACAGTGCTACCAACTCATAATACGAATTTGAAATTCCATATTCGATAGCCAGCGAAGTTCGAAAATTGAATGCAACTCATAATAATGGCCAAAATTATTTTTAGTATGATTTTCATGTGATTGACTTTATCAATCTAAGTATTAAAAATTCGCTTCTGGTAACCTTTATAGTGGGCCAATATTTTGCTGAGAAATTATATCTTTTTTTTACGATTTCGATCAGGTTTGTCTCAAAAGTAATATTTTCGGTTAAATCAATTTTGTTATACGGAAAAACGCACTTTAGCATAGAATTCTTCCTAAACCATCACTTATTCACCGGCACCATTCTTTTAAAGGTTATCAATCAACCGAAACTGCTTATTTGAAAAACAAATCTAGAAAGTTTTAACAATTATTTTCACAAAACAAAAGAAAACCTCTCAAAATTTATTTCTGAAAAAAAAAATTTGTTTGTATCTAGAAGGATAAAAAGAAGTATCAAGGTCACTAGATTCTAGAAAACTTAAAGAAATAATAATCATAAAATTGTTATAAAGACGGAATTGCTTCTCCAACAAAAAGCTCAATACCACTTTTCTAATTGCAAAGCTGTCTGTCTGTCCTCTTAACATGCATTCTAGATATATTGAATTAAGAACAAGTTTGTTTTTTTATAGTATTATTTTTATGGGAATTAATTATACAATATGTAATAATTTGATATCAAACGATAATAAAAAGCATAAATAAATATGGCAATTTTTTTTAAATAAAATAAAAAGAAAAGAAAATATTTTTTAAAAAATATATCCTTTACAATTAATTAACAACGATATTATAAATATATATTATGTATTTTATAATACATATTATGTATTTTTAAGTATATTATATAATTATTTTATTACAATACAATAAAAGTAAATTAAATATTAAAATATATTAAATATTTAAAAAACAATGTTTTTGAGTTTAATTTAGTTTTCTTTTTTATCCAATAGTAATATTTGTCAAGAATAAAGTCGTCGAAAAGCAAATTTTTCAAGATTCTCAAATCACATATTAATTCAACTTATTTCAAAACACTTCTACATTTCGTTTCTCATCGAATTCAAGATTCCAATTTCAAGTTTAAAGATTCATAAAATTAAGTTCTCTTTCAAAGCAAATCGTTAAGCAGACATAATCGGTAAGTAACTTTTTTTAAACTACAATATTATTATTATTGTTATTTTTGCTTACTAACTACTATTACGATATAATATTTCATTTAAATAGTCGAACTATTTATTAATATATAAATGAATTTTTCTTTAAATTAATCACCTAATTTGTAAAAAATATTATTTCAGCGCTAGTAGTTCGTAGTCAGAGAGTATAGAACAACTCAAGCCTACTCATTTTTATTCCATTAAAATATTTATGTTATAAGTTTGTCGGTCGAAGTATTCATTTACGCCCCAATAAAATAAATAAATATTTTAGGTCCTTATAAGTTTAGGAGTATATGTAACGATAAATATACTGCTATTTATAGGATATAGTATAGGAGTATATGTAACGATACATATACTTCATATAGATACATATGTACATCTACAAAAAATGTGCTTAAGTTATCTCTTTAATTTTGGGAAAACTCGTCTTAGAAAATTGTTGTAGTATGGTATCTATCGGATATATTTTTAAATTTTTTATCGTGCGAAAATCAGCAAAATTAGGAAAATAAATGGTTCTGTGAAATGGAGTCCAAAATGAATTTGGTTTTAGTGTGTGACAAAAGTAACTGCTAATAAATTAAAAGAGGTGGAAAATTACAAAAAAATTATTTTACTAATATGCATATATCTTTGACACAGTTTTGTATAGCCAAGCTCAGCTGATATCAGCAAATATGCAAACTTAATGCTTTTAGCTTTGACATGATAGTACACAGTCTGTGCAATTTAAAAGTGTCTGCGTTTTACGGTCTAAAATATAAGCAATATGCATCATAGTGGACAAGACATACATGCTCTTTTCTATTTGACGTTGTCGACACAACACGACACCGTTTTGTGTGCTTTGTCGACGTCCAATATTTATTGATGACTTGCAGTTGCCAAGATGAGAAAGAGGGAAGACGATCGAACATCTCCGTTGCCTATGCTTTATGCTGGAATACCGACATTCAGCACATTGTGCGACAATATTTTTGACGTTCCCACGACAATTGGATCTTCGCTCCGGAACGACCCGAGTTACACTCGGCCAAAGATTGTCAACTTAGCAACAGCTGTATCAACAGGAAGTTTTTTTCGAGGTGAGCAAAATATGCTTGCTCAAATTACTGGCATAGAGCAAAAACCAGTTCCACAGATTTGGATTTGATCTGTGTCACACCCGTATAACCCGGAATGTAGCCTCAGTCAGGTGCACAGTTTATAATAGCTGGTGCCACCTCCTTAGGGCATAACAGAGCTCGCCAATTGGTCATTCCGGAGATTTATAAAGTCGCCCGTATCATTCCAAGTCTAAAACTAGATAAACCCGCTACAAAAGGAGACACATACCGCCCGATCTCCCTGTTATCACCTGTAGCAAAGGTTTCGAAGCGCTACTGTTACCAATACTGAAAGAGCATTTCCTGTTTGCCAACACGGCTTCAGGGAAACCTATAGCACAACAACGGCTTTGAACATGATATTTACACAGATCGCTAATGGCCTCAATCAACTGCCTTAATTTATCTAAGGGATTTGACACTCTGTGCTGTTAAATGAGATCAATGGGTTGCTAATTAGCTATGTCGCAGGCAAGCGTATGTTGAGTTTAGAGTCCAAAAATCAAGTTACCGCAAAATAAAAATGGGCGTGCCATAAGAAGGAGTGTTGTCACCATTACTCTTTAATATTTATCTTGCTAAGCTTCCTGCACCACCCCAAGATGTCCTGATGGTTTCTTATGCAGATGACTGCACAATCTACTTATCTGGTGTTCAGATTAAAGAAATAAGTCCCAGGATTTCAGACTATATGGTTACCTCCGTGGAATTTCTGCAGGAACGTAAACTCCAGCTATCACCTTCAAATTTGTCGGTGTCTCTTTTCACCTCTTGGACGAAGGAAGTAAGGACTGAATTAAACCACCAAATATTAGAGGCAGACGTATCCCTACGGTTAACAACACAAAAATTCTAGGGGTGGTCTTTGACAACCTCCTTTACTTTTCCTTGCACGTCACTTATATCAGCCATAAAATAAAATCCAGAAATAAGGTTCTAAAAGCTCTCGCTGGCACCTCTTGGGGCATGACAAAAGAAATAATTATAGCGACGTATAAGGCAAGTTGTCGCTACCTTTTTAATTACGCTGCCCCGATATGGACCTCTTTTCTAAGCGACACCCAATGGAGAGTCTTACAAACGACCAAAAATAATGCACTCCGAATTGCAACTGGATGTGTCTAGAGGACCAATGTGGATCACCGTCACGAGGTGACCAAAATACTGCGGTCAGACAACATAGTGAGTTGTTGGCCAAGCAATTCTTGCGGGCATGTTACCTGCGAAGTCATCCATACTCTCCCAAGAACCCCCTCCTAGGCACATCCGACAGCACTTTCGTCACTAGCTCGATGACAACCGTGATGTTATTCCACTCTACGTTGACCGTATTTTCTTAGTGACGGCCAAGAAACTTTTGCATCAACAATCGGTCACTACTACCATGAACGAGTATAGATGCAATAGTCTCAATGAACATCCCCCTTCAATCTCGGATCGTGAACAGCTCTTACCCCAAAAAAAAATAACAAGCTTGCAGAGCCTTCATTATACTGTGCATTTATTTAATTGTCCTCACAGCCCAACAGATTTGCTACCCATTGACCTATGGCGAAGACGGACTGAGGTGGCACAATTTCTCCAGCTCTAAGTTCCACCCATGTGATCTAGATTAACAATATTAAATATATATGATTTAATATCTTTTCAGGAAAGAACTTCCGACAGCAGCTGTTACAACAACAACAATATTTTGAGAGCCCATTTATCTTCTTCTTCTTCTTCTTCTCTGTTTTTTTCCATTTGAACTTTCTTTATTCAGAACTCATCTCTCCTTTCTATCAGCAAATTGAACACATCTGAGCTGATCCAAATTTTTTATTATTCTTAAAAAAGCGAATGTAGTTTTGATTACTGTGTGTTCATTTCTCAAGTATCTGCTCTTACGGTTTAAATTAAACACGTGAAACAACGTCATTATCGGAAAACCCTATAATTTCTAATATTTGTATGTCGTTATAGCAGACATAGTAATACAACTTTGTGAAAATTTCAAGAGTCTATCTTTTACGGTTCCAGAGATACAAGGCGCTGACTAGACGGAAAACAATACGCTTTTAGCCATTGGGTACGGAACCTTTCAATGAACACAAAAAAAAAATGTTATATATCTTTTACGATATTAAATCAAACTGCATACTTTGATTTAATATCAAAGTATGCAGAAACTCAGATTCAGAAACTTATTTGGTGATTAAGAAATTGTTTACAATTGTTATGTTATTTGAAATTGTTTGTAACTTTATTATTGATCTTTATATAAATATGTATTTTATCTTAAAAAATAATTTAATTTTAAAATATTTAGTGTTGTCAATTTGGTAAGCCTATTCACATAATGTTATTTGAATACCAATGGTATTTTTATTATTTAAATTTTTGAGTATTTTCAAATTACCAAAAAGTTTAAAATAATGTTATATTCAAAAAAGGCAACCCTAAATAATTAGAGATTGGTTTTATTTTATAAAAAAAAAACTATCACGCTTCATCATTTTGTATGTGAAATGATAGATTAAAATTCAAAAAAATAATACTTATTGAAATGGGGGGATTTTGGATATTTAATTGTCCCCGCACTGGAAAAATAAAAGGATTTCTAAAAATGTTAATTCATTTTTGAAAATAGGCCAAGTGAGTTATGTGCCAAAAATTTCATTAAGCTTCCATAACTCATTAGATTTTTTTCTAGCTTTACGATGGGGATCGTTCACTGTGCGCCGGCGTATTTTTGGTAGATTTAAAATACGTGTGACTCCCATATATAAAGTTTGTGTCCGCAAAGCTCAGTTATTTCTGAACTGATTTTAAAATTTTTTTCTTTTTTAGAAAGGATATGCTGACAGATTGGTCCCATTTTAAAAGAAGTTCAGAATTTTGAAAATTAAAGCGTGTCCCCATACAACATACATGTTTTTTACGTGTATTATGAACCGTAAATGGCACCATTTTAAAATTTTAAAAAACTGCTTATCACATATAACAGAAATTAATAAAAACGTAAATTTAAAAATTAAAGGGTGTCCCCATATGTGACGTCAATTTAAATATATGAACCATTGTAGATAAGCACTTGAAAATTGGACAGAATGTTCAATATTTACATTCAGAAATTAAATATTTATAATTAGAAGTTAAAGGGTGTCCCAATAGTTGATGTAATTTGATGTATATTGCAAAACTTTTGAACCGTAACAGAGAGACGATAGAAATTTACAAAGAACCTGTATATCTAAGTCCGTTAAGTATATAGTTTTCAAGTATATAACGAGTGATTTTTTAAGAGCTTGAGAACTTTTTTTTAAAAAAAAACGCATAAAATTTGCAAAATCTCATCGGTTCTTTATTTGAAACGTTAGATTGGTCCATGACATTTACTTTTTGAAGATAATTTCATTTAAATGTTGACCGCGGCTGCGTCTTAGGTGGTCCATTCGGAAAGTCCAATTTTGGGCAACTTTTTCGAGCATTTCGGCCGGAATAGCCCGAATTTCTTCGGAAATGTTGTCTTCCAAAGCTGGAATAGTTGATGGCTTATTTCTGTAGACTTTAGACTTGACGTAGCCCCACAAAAAATAGTCTAAAGGCGTCAAATCGCATGATCTTGGTGGCCAACTTACCGGTCCATTTCTTGAGATGAATTGTTCTCCGAAGTTTTCCCTCAAAATGGCCATAGAATCGCGAGCTGTGTGGCATGTAGCGCCATCTTGTTGAAACCACATGTCAACCAAGTTCAGTTGTTCCATTTTTGGCAACAAAAAGTTTGTTAGCATCGAACGATAGCGATCGCCATTCACCGTAACGTTGCGTCCAACAGCATCTTTGAAAAAATACGGTCCAATGATTCCACCAGCGTACAAACCACACCAAACAGTGCATTTTTCGGGATGCATGGGCAGTTCTTGAACGGCTTCTGGTTGCTCTTCACTCCAAATGCGGCAATTTTGCTTATTTACGTAGCCATTCAACCAGAAATGAGCCTCATCGCTGAACAAAATTTGTCACATTTGAACATTTCGAACCGAACACTGATTTTGGTAATAAAATTCAATGATTTGCAAGCGTTGCTCGTTAGTAAGTCTATTCATGATGAAATGTCAAAGCATACTGAGCATCTTTCTCTTTGGCACCATGTCTGAAATCTCACGTGTTCTGTCAAATACTAATGCATGAAAATCCTAACCTCAAAAAAATCACCCATTAGTTTAAGTTTGGAAACTAAAGGGTGTCCCCATAATTGATGTAATTTGACCTATCTAGCCCTATCTTTTGAACCGTTATAGACAAACACTTGAAAATTAGTCAGAATCTCCACTACTATGTCGCGTATAATAAGAAATTATAAATATTTAAAATTATAAATATTTAAAATTTAAATTTATAAATATTGAAAATTATAAAGGATGTCTCAATAGTTGATGTAATTGATGCATATGGCCAAACTTTTGAACCGTTTTAGACAGATATTAGAAATTTACAATGAATCTGTCCTTTAAAATAAGTGTTAAATTTAAAATTGTGCATTAAAGGGTGTCCCCTAGGTGATATTGTTTAACGTATATGGCCCTATCTTTGGAATCGTTACTTTTTATTACTGTTTCAGTAATAATAAGTGTAAAAAAATAAAGGGTGTCCTCATATTTGACGTAATTTGTCGTATATGGCTTTATCTGCTGAACCGTTATGGATAGAATGACTTGAATGTACAGAATGTATATTACTATGTCCGTTAGAGCAACAAGTATAAAAATATTTGATTTGGGTACTAGTTCTTACAGATTACTTCCTTTTAAATTTTTAGTTTAGAATTGATGCACATATATGTATTTCTTGAAGTTAGTTTTTTTTGCAAGAATAATTTAAAATTAATTTTGAAGTTTACAATTGCTTTTCTACAAAACTTAAAAATCAGACTTAAGCACTTTTTCCTTATTGCCACAGATTTATATTTTTAATATAAATTTTGGTTTTTTTATGTACCCAAACGTAGCAACAACTATTCCAATGAAATAAATAAATAGACGGATGGATGGATGAATGGATGTATGGATGAGATCAAAAACTATTTATAGACACTTTATTTGAAAATATCCATACGAGTTAAATTTTGTTGGTGCGGGGGGTTTTTTTTTTTGTTAATTTGCTCAGAAGATACTTGAGAATATCATTCCATATGTGTGTGGGTTTGTTATGTTCAATTTATATTTTTATACTCTTTCCTTTGTATTGGAAACTAATTTTAAATGAAAATAAAAGCGGAAGCCTAGGAAGTGGAATTTGTGTACTAAAACCCAAATCTATTTTGTACATTATTAAATTTTGTTTTAATGTTTTTGCAGCTGCTTTGTATGTTTTTAAAGAAAATGCCCCAGCATCCATGAACAAGAATATTTACTAAAATCAATATGGTATTAGGGCGTATTAAATATAGATGAGATTATGTTATGCTAAAGTGCACTCTCTAGTAAAGTATTTATTGCAGACAATGTTTAAGCAGTTTAAATGTGCATTATGCTGCTTCGTCTTTTCTATACACTTGACTCTGACACCCAGCAATGAGCCGAACATCTGGTTGCCATATTTTGTTGTTTTGTTTTGTTTTGTTTTTATAACATAAGACATTCAGAGTCTTGTATACAAAGACCACCACTGTCTCTTCTTACTCCCCTCCCTAACATTAAGATTTTACAAGATTTTTATTTTATCTTTACAATATTTCAAGATTTTGAATTTATACAGTTTGCAGTTGGTTCCATTTTACCCCCTTGATGTTACACTGAAAAAAAAACATTTTTGAATAAAACACGACATACGTTTTTTTATTTTCTTATTTTTATTTATTTAGATACATATATATTTTCTAACGGTGTTGATTTTAATTTAACATTATTTTTATCTCTCAATATATTTTTGTTTTTCTTAGTTTATCGTTTGTTCTTAAAAATTTACAATAACTTCTTCATCTTTATTATCAAGTCCATGTATAAATAGTTTCCATTGTTTTGATTTTTATAATTTGATTTTAAACTTAAATGATTACAATAATAACATATAATAAAAAGTAAAATTATAATAAAATATTTAAAATTAAAATGAAAAATATAAGTTTGTTGTTTGACGGTACGATCGTTGGTGACTAACACCATCGTCGTTGAATGCAGCTCAGCGTGTCGCTTAGAAGCACTTGCGGTGGACAATGCCGGGACCGGATTCATCATATTCTTGTTTCGAGATCCACATCTGTTGGAAGGTAGAGAGGGAAGCCAAAATGGAACCACCAATCCAGACGGAGTATTTACGTTCTGGTGGGGCAATGATTTTGATCTTGATGGTAGATGGGGCCAAGGCAGTGATTTCCTTTTGCATACGATCGGCAATACCAGGGTACATGGTGGTACCACCGGACATGACAATGTTGGCGTACAAGTCCTTACGGATATCTACGTCACACTTCATGATGGAGTTGTAGACGGTTTCGTGGATACCGCAAGATTCCATACCCAAGAATGAGGGTTGGAAGAGGGATTCTGGGCAACGGAAGCGTTCGTTACCGATGGTGATGACTTGACCGTCGGGAAGTTCATAGGATTTCTCCAAGGATGTGGAGGCAGCAGCGGTAGCCATTTCTTGTTCAAAGTCCAAGGCAACATAGCACAATTTTTCCTTGATATCACGAACGATTTCACGTTCAGCGGTGGTGGTGAAGGAGTAGCCACGTTCGGTCAAGATCTTCATCAAGTAGTCAGTTAAATCACGACCAGCCAAATCCAAACGAAGGATGGCGTGGGGCAAGGCATAACCTTCATAGATGGGAACGGTGTGAGAGACACCATCACCAGAATCCAAAACAATACCAGTAGTACGACCGGAAGCGTACAAGGAGAGTACAGCTTGGATGGCAACATACATGGCGGGGGCGTTGAAAGTTTCAAACATGATTTGGGTCATCTTCTCACGATTGGCCTTGGGGTTCAAGGGGGCCTCAGTCAACAAGACGGGGTGCTCTTCTGGAGCGACACGCAATTCATTGTAGAAAGTGTGATGCCAGATCTTTTCCATATCATCCCAGTTGGTGATGATACCGTGTTCAATGGGATATTTAAGGGTCAAGATACCTCTCTTAGATTGGGCTTCATCGCCGACATAGGAGTCTTTTTGGCCCATACCGACCATGACACCTTGATGGCGGGGACGACCTACAATGGAGGGGAAAACGGCACGGGGAGCATCATCACCGGCGAAACCGGCCTTGCACATACCGGAACCGTTATCAACGACTAAAGCAGCAACCTCATCATCACACATTTTGGAGTTTTTGTGTTGTTAAACTAAAAATCAAGAAGGAAAAGTAGGTAAAAATTATTTTAATCAACGGCGATCATGTTTTTTTTTTTTTTTTAACAATACATTACAATATACAAATTTAAAGTTAATTAATTTGTGAGTAGCTTTTAAATGAAAATTAAAGATTACAAAGGGCAACACTGATTATACAGTACGGGATTTGTAAGTCAATCAATATTGCATTACATTTTGTTAATGGCTCTGGTTTTAGGGATAACCCGTTATGTCAGAAATGAAATAGGTTGCACCACATATAAAGATCTAAAATGATTCCACCGATCAATATCAAAAAGCAGTATTAAAAATATTTTAAAATGAAGTTAGACTTTTGTTTGTTTTGTAACAGGACTGTTTCTGTACATAAAATATTTATTGAAAATTTTGTTGCTGGTACAGTTATTAATCGATATGGAGTACAAAACACCAATTTTTGGAATTTTTGTCTGTCTGTCTCGTTTGTGTGTGTTCGCATCAAGTAAAAAGTACTGGATAAATTTTAATAAAATTTTGTGGGTTTTGTTCCCCTAAGCCCGAATGTATACAATTTTATATGACTTGGCATCTCCTTTTCTTTTTCTAAACGGAAATATTATTTAAAATATGATGCTACATCCTGAGTTGTTATCCAGAGACGGGTACCTCTATACAAAGTAAATATATAAAATTGAGAGTCTTCAAATTAGGTGTGGATGACGTCAAGAAGCTCACAATGTCCCGTTCACTGCTAGTTGTAAAATCTAAACTTGTGCATGGGTTTTAAAGTAATATGGCTTATTCTATATGTAACATATCTGCCTTTATACCTTTAGAGAAAGAGGAGGATTATTTATAACTTAAAAAACGAAAATGGTTTAATTTTGTCCATTTGCCTCATTGGCGTAGAAATGCCATTCTGGGGGGTGAAATGCCCCCTTCAGACTTGCTGTTGCACCCCACCCTAAATTTTTATAAATTGCACGATATATTCTTTTTCATAATATTATTTTCAATTAAACGTGGTTTTGCCCCCCATAAAAGGTATGAGGCTAATGATTTGCCTCAATATGTCCGAAACTATTAAGCATATTATAAGTTGTTAATGTAAGACTTCAAAAACAGTTATATATGTATGTGGTGCCACCTCCTCCATTTTAGACTTTATGGTCAATTCCGAGTACCAAAGCTCCGTCAGCTCTATCTGTTAATTTCAAAATACCACGCCGTCGCCTTTTATTTTTTTTACAATTTTTGTTTTTAATTGGAAATATTTAAATATTGAAATTAGAAAATTTTAGAATTTTCTTTGGAATTTTTTTGAGGTTAAATTACAGTTGTCTATACCATAAATTTTTTTAACAACATTTTGGAACAAAAAGTTATGACGCATTATTAATACTCATAATTAAATTTATGAAAATATTTTAAATAAATTGACAAATATTTAAAAATTTAAATGAGTTGAAAAAAATTAAATATTAATGATTTTGAATATTGTACATATAATTATAATTTATTATATTTTATATAATTATATAATTATATAATGATTTTTTTTAATATAAATTTATAAAATATTATATTTCAACAAAATGCGAATGACGTTCTTTAAAATGGTAGAAAATTTAGAATTTGAACAAAATCTCAATATTTCGATGTATTTTTAAGAAACAATATTGGATTTTTTTAATTGAGTTGTTTGTTGTATATTTTATACTTTTTACCGAAAACTTTTAAATCAATTTTCAACACAAATTCAAATATTTTCACAAGTTCTCTTCTAAGTTTTTATTATTTTTTTTATAGATTTCACATAAGGTAAGATTTTTTTAAGTGCAATTATAGTTTATAGTGGATTCATAGTTTATATTCCAAAATTCTGTATGATAATCCTTTTAGTATGGAAAATATTCACTTGATTTATCACTCCTTATTTTTTTTTTTTTTATTTTTAATATATTAATATACTGGTATGTATATTCTTTAAAATCATATAATCACTATTTTCTGGATATTCAGATATTTTGAATACTAACCGTTTCAACAAAAAGAAAAACTAAGAGACTAAATCAACACTTTCGCTGTAGAACTGCGAGTGTCTGCTGGATTCTGTTGTACTAATATTTATACCAGGCGTTGGAATCTGCATTTATGATAAATTTGAAACATATAATTTCGTAAACCACTACTGAAACAATTATACACACACACACACGCACACACACACACCAAGAAATTAAAGAAAATATGATCAAATCATCTATGAGAAAAAAAGCGCAGGCGTTGCATAGCTAAAGGGGAAATTTCTTTTAAATTGAAAAGAAAATTTTTTAAAAATTTTGGTTAAAAATTAAAAAAAAAAATTTTCAAATCATTATACTCTCTCTCTCTTTCTCATAACTGTAAAAAATTACATTTTCAAATTTCTTACTGTTTGAGAACTTTTTGGGAATTTGTTTGCTCTTTGTTCTCTTTTTTTAGGATTTTTTCAATTTTTTGTTTTTATCCTCCATGTGGGAACTTGTTGTTGTTGGTTTGACTTAAACACCACACACAATTGCATTTGGAAAAATGTTTGTTGTTGTTATTGTTTTCATTTCGAAAAGAAAATTCTATAAGTATTTATTGGTCTGCTGTTTAATGTTTGTGTGAATGTTAAAGATTTCAAAGCCGTTAAAAATTAGGAGCAGGGGGTCATCATGGGAGTAAGCATCATGGTGGCAATATAACCAAAACATTGTTCTTTGCTTCTTTTTGTTTTTCTTTTTTGTTTTTTTTTTTTTTGCAGAATATTTATAAATTTTGTTTATATTCGTTTTTCTCTTTGTAGAAGAAATTAATTTCTATACACATTTATAAAAGTACATGAGTTTCGTTGTGTATTTTTTCAACATTTTTAAATCATATTGGTGGATTCTCAACCCATACATGGATTGGATGGAAATTTATAAACAGCAGCGAAATGAAAGAAAAACAATTTTTTTTTATTTATAAAATTAAATTTAAATAAATCGGTCAAAAAGCAAAATATTAAACAAAAAATATTAAATTCTAAATTCAAAATAATAAAATTTGAACAAAAAAATAAATTAGTTTAGATGATACAAAAATACTATTTGTTGGAAAATAGTCTTATTTCGTTGCTGGATTAATGTAAAATTTGTGAAGCAACTTTTACAAAAATATTTACGAAAAGCTTAATAACTTTTAAAACTACATTTTTTATAAAAACATCGATATGCACTAATGGACAAAGTAACGTGCAGTTCTACGTATGCTTTATAATATTGAAGTACAAATTCAAGATATTTTTACATCTACACATAATGAAACTGTAACAAGACCATTTCTGTACATGAAAATTATTTTGGAAAATTTTGTTGCCGGTGCATATAGTAATCGAAATGAAATACAAAACAGCAAATTTTTTTCTGTCTGTCCGTCTGTCTGTGTTCGGATCACGTAAAAACTAAGGGATGAATTTAAATAAAATTTTGTGAGAAGGTACCTTAGTATCTCCGTTCAAATATAGCATACTTTTTTTCCTTAAAATATTTCATTTCCAGGAGAAAATAGAGAAAAAGTAGTGAAAGCAAACTTGGCTGAGCCTTTAATTTTTTGTCAGCGGAAAATTTTAAACACTATTTACAGAACTCTAAACTAATTTTTGAAGCTCGAAAAAAGTAAATGTGGATTACTTTCAAAGCAAACTCACACAAAATATAGCCAGTACGCTGACGACGCACAGTGGTCAATTTCGCGAGATAGCGGTCAAAACTCTATAACTTTTGACCGGATTGGTATTTTTTTACGCAATTTGTTTTGTTCAATAGGAGGGACTTTAAGCTTCAACTTGCGTGTTCAAACGTAAAAATCGACTGATTGGAACGTACGTAATGTGGAGTTAAAAATGCATTTTATTTTTTTATTGAGTTTCCATGTAAAAGTTGAATATTTTGACATTTTAAATAGGTATTTTTTTATAATTTCTTATTTTCTTCAATCGTATTTTACAACCAATACTTATTTATTATTCCTAAACTTAATTTTGGTCAGAAAATGCCAACATTTGGCCACTGACATTTATTTAGTCTCAATATTCACAGGGGCCAAAGGTTGGTTTTTTGGAAGAAAGCCAATTCTTGTGAGGATTAAACTGAAAAATCAATCCCCTAAACATGTTTTGGAAGTTGATGATGTCGTTAAAGAAATGATAGAAGATGAATAAAAGCCCATTTTCTTTGATATTCATTTTGATAATTATTCATTTTGATGTTTTGGAGAACATTGGGGGGGCGATAAGCATGGCAGATTTTCTTGAAACTTTGTATATATTTCAGCTTTATAACACTTATAATTTGTGGTAAGTTTCATGACTTTTGGTGAAGAAATAAAAAATTTTGGAACTTTTGCCAAGTTTTCTTATGATCGGTTAAGAAAAAAAACTTTGGGGCGTAAAAATATTTTCGGGTTATATGAGCGGAGGACGATGGCCGTCGTCAACTTTGATTTAACTTTAAAATTTTCTTAACTAAGTTGATAGAAGCATATGTACCAAATTTGAATGTTCTATAAGCTCTCCTTATATTTTTTGCCAAGAAATGTATGATGAAATCCCACTGTGCGTCGTAGAAGTTCTGACAATATTTTGTTCTATTTTACTTTGAAATTAATTTGTTTTCAACATTTTAAGACTCTTATTTTATAGTACATTAGTTATCGTTTATGTATTTTCTTTATAAAGAGGTACTCATCCCTGGATAAAATTCTAAAATTAAAAAAAAAAAAAAATTCTAAAACTATTGTAGAGTTCTGTGAATAGACTTTAAAATATCCCGCTGACAGAAATAAAAGGTGCTGTCAAGTTTGCAGTACCTTTAAGTCTCTATTTTCTCTTGGAAATGAGATATTTTTGCGTAAAAAAGTATCTTATATTTGAACCAAGATACTCCAGTACCTCCTCACAAAATTTTATTAAAATTCATACTGTAGTTTTTACGTGAAGCGAACACAGACAAACAGACGGACAGATAGATACAAAATCTAAAAATTGCTGTTTTGTATTCTATTACATCAAATTCTTCCAAAAATATTTCATGTACAGAAATGGTCCTGTAAATAGTGCCAAAAATTTCCGTCTACATTAATAAAGGGTGTTACCAAGTTTTCAGTACCAATAAATCCTATTTTTTATCTCTATTTTCTCTTGGAAATGAGATATTTTTACGGAAAAATGTATCCTACATTTGAGCCGATGTAATAACAAATATTAATAAAATTCATCCAAAATTCCAAAGATTGGTGTTTTGTATTCCATATGGATTAATATCTGCACCAACCACAAAATTTTCAAAAAATATATGGCATGTTCAGAAACCGGTTTATTATACATATGCATGTATAGATGACGACCTCTCTAACAGCTAAACCAAAAAAAGCGCGTAAAACGTAAGGACGTCTAGCGCCTAGCTTTAACCAAACCTAAATAAAAGTGCAACGCTCTGTAATAAACAGTAATGTTAAAATATTTTGTTTAGTAAAATCTAATAAATATAAACGCAAAATAGAGATAAAATCGCCAGATTTTATCTCTAAGCAGAAAGTAGTAGTAAAATGGCACCACTCTTACAAAAAAAAAAAAAAAAAAAAAAAAAAACAATAACAGTTTGCTTGCACCTAACTTCATTACCTAACGCTCTGTCAAAATTGCATTTTCAAATTACCAAGCGTTTAACTGTAAGCCTTTCGGGAGTAATTAAAGATAAAAATAATAGGGTCTGTTCGTTTATCGCTGTGTTTAATATCAAGCCACATCAAATTTATATCGGTATTATATAATCACGTTGCAGCGTAGTAATGCGTTTACGAACAGGCCCATATTTTCTGGAAATACCTAACCTTTATGCGAATTTATTTTTTCCCATAAAAAATTATAAAATATTGGTACGTCAATAACAAACAGGTGTATTTGTATTATGTACAGTGGAATTCGATTGTAATGAATTAACCGGCACTTGCCAGTTTTGTTCGTCATAGCTGGAGTAAATATTTTTTATTTCCAGAAATTTCATAACTATACGGAAAAAAAGTACAAAAATTTAGTGCAAATTAATAAATGTTTTTCAAACATA
Source organism: Phasia obesa (assembly GCA_949628195.1). Taxonomy (NCBI): domain Eukaryota; kingdom Metazoa; phylum Arthropoda; class Insecta; order Diptera; family Tachinidae; genus Phasia; species Phasia obesa. The sequence goes on along the minus strand of OX451215.1, from coordinate 27,742,851 downwards.
AAATATTTAATTTAATTTTTAAAATTAGCATTTTGTTTTTGTATTTTTTTTTTGATAAATAGCTTTTCGATAAAATTTTCTAAATAAAAGAGAAAAGGTGTTTGTACGGTTTTATTTTTTTTTTTTTGCCTCAAAAATGTTGTTGTTACTCGCCTACACTTGACTGACAGTATCAGCAGCAGAGTAAAAAGAGACAAGAAAATTTAAGCTATTTTTATAAAATTCCAATATGTACTTATACAGATGAAATTATAAATGTAATTTGAAAAGTGTATAATTGCTGTTGCTGATATGATTTAAGGTTTCTTTTCTTGGGCATGTTTTCTTAGCAGCTCTTCTTTTAATGACTTATATAATATTTTACGTGAAATACAAATTTCGAAAATTTCACTATACTTATACATACATACATACATACATACATACATACATACATACATACATACATACATACATACATACATACATAGATATAATAATTATATGTGGATTACTTGAAACCTAATAAATCAGTCAATTTCGAGTCAGAATCACACTCGTGGGGTTTCGTACTATGTTCAATATAATGGATGGTTAAATTTGAAGGGCCGATGTTGAATGTGAACCACACCTAAAAGTCAGGTTTTTTTCTGCATTTAATTTGACATTTCTGAATTTCAGACTAATTCAATTTGAACCATGGAAAGGTACACAATCGAGCAAGGGTCAGAATGGTGGCAATAAATAGCAAAGATGGATGATCAGTTTTCGAAGAAAATCATCTTTAGTGATGAGGCACATTTTCACCTCAGTGGATTCGTCAATAAGCAGAATTGTCGCGAATTGGGCGAATAAAAATACAAGAGTGAATGTCAATGCACCCACAAAGAGTTACTGTTTCGTGCGGTTTATGGGCTGGCGGCATCATCGGGCCTATTTTTTCCGAAATGAGGCCGGTCAGGCAGTTACTGTGAATGGTGTTCGCTATCGTGAAATGATAACGAACTTTTTATGGCCCGAATCGGAAGATATGGATGTGGATGATATGTGGTTTCAACAGGACGGTGCCACTTGCCACACAGCTAACGAAACAATGGCTCTTTTGCGCGACAAATTCAGTGGCTGTATTATCTCACGTGGTGGCGATGTCAATTGACCGCCAAGATCATGTGATCAAGAGCTAAATTCAAGAGCTAAAGGATGAGATAATTCGGCACATTAATGGCATAGAACCTCAATTATGCCTCAGCGTCATCGAAAATTTGGAGCATCGGATAGAGGTGTATCGCCGAGGTCGCGGCGGTCATTTGGCCGATATTTTGTTCCATACATAATTGAACCATACCAATATTATCAAAATAAAAAGAAATGAAAATGATTTCCTAAATAATTTGTGTTTTATTCAAAATCAACATCGGCCCTTACCAATTAACCACCCTTTATAATATTAAAAGTATAAGATTTACATTGGTTGTAAATTTTTTATGGGGCCCCTTTAACTTTATATTATTACTTGCTTACGGACGGACAGACAGTCGTTGTAGCCAAAACAATAGGTTTAAATTTTTACCATTTGGGTAGGATGATCTCTATAAGTCGCGATTTTTACCTATTTAGCGCTATCTTTTAAACTTTATACGTATGCCAATTTACTTCATAACCTCAAACTTGTTCAGCCTTTACAATATCAAATCTAAACCACGCTACAAGTCGTAATAGAAGGTCCTATAAAAAATTTCCAATCTAACTCTACATATTATCTGCGATCCGTCTGCGAATATCCGGTTTTTGCAATCATAATTTAAATCGCTTGGATGGAAACGTTACCTTGAAAAGCTATCAGCATTAAAATCGAGGTTTTACAAAGATGAAAGGTATCCTAAAAAACGAAGATAGTCTATCTAGACCAACACCATTCCGACAACTAATGGCCGTACTAGTAGCCATCAAATAGAGGTATATTGGAATTAAGTACAGCATAGAATTAAGAACCTCTAAAGGATCCGAAATGCCAATGCAAGTAGATTTTATCCCTTGGTTCTTTGAACAGTTGTACTACTTGCAGCTAAATGGATAAAAATAAATAAATGACACGTCATTCAAAAATAGTATACAAAATATATTTTTTTAATCCTTATAACTTTGACACAGGGGGCTCTCAAAGTTATGCAAATCGAAAAATTACAGTTCGAATTTTCAGGTGAAATTCGACAAGCTTTTATTCTAATATTTTTAAATGCAACCTTGCACAAATTTGGGATATTACAAGCAAACAAATGTCAATTTAAGTTTGCTTTAATTCCTATTTTCGATATTCCGTTGACTTAAAACAAGTGGCTATCTCAAACAATTTTTTTCGTGGTTTAAAAATTTTAAAAGTGAATAAAAAAGTGAATAAAAACGTGAATAATGTACAGGCATGCCTGTACATTAAAACATACTTGCGCAATTTTTGAAAATTGTGATATTAGCATGTAAAATCAACTTAAAAAAATATATATTTTTTAATTTACCATTTCAGATTTTATTAAACTTTTTTCATTTACATTCCTTAAATCCAAATATATTAAAAAAAAAAAAATACTTTTTAACCCAAATAGTTACTTTTAGACCCCTCATTGTTCTGGGAATTTCTTTTCTTAAATAAAGACGATCATATCCCGAAATCAGTTAAATGGGCGATAGGCACATTTGAACTATATAAGTCTCCCGGAATAGATGGAATATATCCAATAATGCTACAGAAGCTATTACACATTGATGAACCTGTGCTTAGGAAACTCTTTACAGCTTGCATCGGCTATTCGTACGTACCAGCAAGCTGGAGAAAAGTCAGAGTGGTTTTTATACCAAAAGTTGGTTGGCAGTGATGCAAAGCTCTACAGATCCATAAGTCTGAAGTCCTTTCTACTCAAGAGTTTGGAAAGAGTGATGGATGATCACATTAGAGGCAGGGTGCAAAATAAGGTATTGATCAACATGCTTCCATGTTGTTTTTGGCCTTCATGGCAAAATAGTGAAAGAATGGATAATAAAAATGCTTTTACAAAGGCAAATTCACGCAGAGATTGGTGGCGCTTATGTTGACGCCTTTGTTACTAGAGGTACACCTCAAGAAGGAGCTATTTCACCCACTTTGTGGATTTTAGCTTTGAATGAAATTCTGCTAAATCAAGCTGCACATGGTGTGAGCGTAGTTGCATAAAGTTAGTATAGAAAAAGTATCATGTATAGAGCAAGGAAATCTACAGCAACTGAAGCGCTATGTAGAATGCTTGGAACCGCTAAACTTATATATAAAATAATATGCTTTGAGAACACAGTTAAGATTGAGACAGAACAAACAATTAAAATGTTAAAAATTATGGCCACTCCTGGTAGATAAGACAACATCAACTAGAGAACATAGAAACTGATTATTTGACACCTGAAATCTATTGGGACAAGGAGATTACTGCAATCATCCCAATAAAAGACGGTTGGAAACCTCTGAATAATTTAACTGGAGAAATTGAGATATATACAGATGGTTAAAAAAAGATAATGTGTACAGGAAGTGCAGTATACTGCGAGAAGTTAGGCATCGGACATAGTGCTAGACCGGATAGCCTATGTAACATTTTTAAGCCGAAATTTTTGCAGTGTCTGAAGCTGCTAGGTTACTTTCTACGAGGCCGATATTCACAAGCAATATTACTATTTACATAGATAGTCAGGCGCCTTTAAAAGCACTCGGAAATAGGTATTTTAGATTGGTAGGTAGTCAGCCGTTGTCGCAGAAAGCTACAAGCTCTCAACGAACAACACATATTGAAACTGTGCTGGGCACCTGGTCACTACAATATCCTAGGAAAGTAAGCTGCAGACGAGTTGGCACGTGCTGGAGCTATTTTGGAAATAAGTGTTAGTTGTGTGGACGTATACCGTGGTCTTGATGCAATGTATGGGAGGATAAAAGAACAATTTAAACGTCATGCCGACACAATGTGGAATGATTCAGTAAAATGCACACAGACGAAATCCTTGCTGGAGGAAAAAGGCAATGGAGAAAGGAATAAGCTGTTACGCATGAGTATGTCTGAACTGAGAATGTATGTAGGTATGTAAAGGGTGTTTTTTTATAGAGGTATAGAACTTTAAGTTGCAATAAAACAACGATGGATTATTCGATTGACATGAATTTTATTTATCCGAAAGATAATATTGTGGCATTACATTTTAAATATGATCTGGCATATGACCGCCACAGCTGGCGCGGATGTAGTCCAATCTGGACGTTCAATTTTCGATGACTTTTTCCAACATTTGTGGCTGTATATCGGCAATAACACGGCGAATGTTGTCTTCCAAATAGTCAAGCGTTTGTGGTTTATCCGCATAGACCAATGACTTTACATAGCCCTACAGACAGTAGTCTAGCGGTGTTAAATCACAAGATCTTGGAGGCCAATTCACAGGTCCAAAACGTGAAATTAGGCAGTCACCAAACGTGTCTTTTAATAAATCTATTGTGGCACAAGCTGTGTGACATGTGTCGCCGTCTTGTTGAAACCACATCTCCTGGGCCTCATGGTTATTTAATTCAGGAATGAAAAAGTTAGTAATCATGGCACTATACCGATCACCATTGACTGTAACGTTCTGGCCACCATCGTTTTTGAAAAAGTACGGACCAATGATTCCACCAGCCCATAAAGCGCACACAAACAGTCAGTTTTTCTGGATTTAACGGTGTTTCGATATACACTTGAAGATTACCTTCACTCCAAATGCGGCAGTTTTGTTTGTTGACGTAGCCACTCAACCAGAAGTGCGCTTTATCGCTAAACAAAATTCGCTTATGGAAATCGGGAACAACGGTAATCTTGTTTTGGGCCCATTCGACGAATCTACGCCTTACTGTTCAGGCGTGAGTCTATTCATGATGAATTGCCAAACCAAACTGATAATAAATCACTTGACAGCTGTTAAATCGGTCGCCATCTTGAAAAGTAATGCCAACTTAAAGTTCTATACCTCTATAAAAAACACCCTTTATTATAACAGGACATAATGATCTCAGATATTTCGAGAAAAGATTCGACTTTGCGATGATGATATCTGCAGATGGTGTGGCGAAGAAGGAGAAAACACATTCCACTATCTCTGTTAATGCCCTACAATACCACACAGTCGGAATAAATGTTCTGGCGCTTTTTTTCTTTCTGAATATATAGGACTTTAGGGCTGTGGAAGCTATGGTAATTGTCAAATTTACGAAGCACACCGGACTCTGGACATTGAAGAATATCAAGGGAGTCATTATGGATCAATAATGGTCTTGTGAATATACACACAAACAATCATGTGTGATCCTTTCTAACCTACCTACCTACCTCCCAAAATCAATTAGATCAATTTAAGAAACCTGAAATTGCTTTGTATGGGGAGGAGGCGTGGAACACCCCATTTTCTAATTTTTTCTTAATGGTGATGGCTAATATATCTGGGCAAAATTTGGTTCACATCGTACCAGTTTTTCTATTTTATATTACGTTACATTGTGCGATGCACATGTCAATATGGAAAGTACGAGTACGTTTACAAACATTTTAACACCTGAATCCCATCTAGTCTACAACCGTCGACTACAGACCTAAACCACTCTTGTAAACCTGAGTTTGACTTTTTTCTTTTCAAATTCGTTAGGTTTACTATTAAAAATAATTCAAATGTGAACTCGTTCACATTTGAAATAAAGAAAAATTTGTTATTTTTTGTTTTTAGCATCAAATCATAATTATTTTTGACGCTTTTCCGTGCGTTCGTTCTTTATGGCTTTTTTTTCTCTTCAATTTTTTCTTTTTTTTGCAATTGTTTGCCGTGTCGTCCAAACGTCGCGACGTGCTGATGAGTTGGTTCATTATGTGCGAGTGTATGAGTTATTGCACTTTGCTGTTTTTAAATTAAATTTGGTACAACGCATCCTTAAAAGGTGCGCTGTTTGGATCATCATCATCATATTGTTGTTGTTGACTTTTTTCATTTTCAATTTTTTATTTATTTTCAAATTTACCTCAATTTGTGTGATTTGTTTTATTTATGATTTTTTAATAACTTTTTGTTTTGTTTTTTTCTTAAATTTTTTTTTTAAAAAAAAAGACTCATTCTTTATGACAGGCCTTTTTTGTTTTCAATTTTTAAAAGGAATTTTTCTGCCTGCAAAAAAATGTGAATAAATGACAGGAAGAGTGTTTTCTTCAATAAGATTTTAATTAGTGAAAAACTATCAGACTACAACAACAATAATGCCATTTGTGTTATGTCTATTTATAATTTGAAATTATGTTACAATTATGTACATATGTATGTATGTTCATTTGAAATGATTTAATAAAATCAATGATGATTATTTGCAAAAATGTTGTGAATAATTTTAAGACTTAAAGATACAAGACAACTGGCCTCACTGAAGATTAACGGCAATGAATTGAGTTAAGAAAATTGTTACACATGTTGAACATCATCTCCAGATAGAACACACAAAATACAATCCAACAGTCTCCAGTCAGTTGAAGGCACTGAAAAATAAATTTTATAAAAAATACACTTTGTCGTAATCATTTTTTTAAAATGTTCAATTATTTACGAGGTGTGTTTTAAAATGTGCGAAATTTTTGACTTCCCGGAAACAAAAATTTGTTGGTGTGCATGTTTTGTTGGATTTGATGCTGTAAAGGGTGAGGTTGTGAGGTAAATTGGCATAAAACCACTCTGCTTTCGACACACTCAGTTGTGGTGATACGAATGTAAACTAGAAATACTGCAATTATTTATGAAATAAGATGTCGCAAAAATGTCTAGGAGTAAACATCTTATTTCATTAATAATTGCAGTATTTTTAGTGTACATTCGACAAATGTCATTTCTTTCAACAAATCTTTGAATCACATTTTCCAAAAACGCTTCGCTTATGCCCGTTCTTTCAAATGGCCCCAGAGAAAAGAGTCTAGCGGCGCACAGGGATTTAAAAACATTTTTGAAGTAATAACTTCTTTAGGCACGTTGAGCACTTTTTGGTTGAAGAAAAATTATTCAACAACCGTCGTCACCTAACATTGGTTTCTCTACATAGGTCTGCACGTTTTGGTTGAAGAAAAATTATTGAATTCGCATCATCGTCACCTATCATTGGTTTCTATACATATGTAGGTCTGATCGTTTTGGTTGAAGACAAATGATTGAAGTCGTATCATCGTCACCTAACATTAATTTCTATACATAGGTCTGCACGTTTACTAAACTCGCATTATCGTTATCATCGTCACCTAACATTGTTTCTAAAAATTGGTCTGCACTTTTTGGTGAAAGAAAAATTATTGAACTCGCATCACCGTCACCATCGTCACCTAACATTGTTTCTATACATTGGTATATAGATACTATGTATATATTTTCACAAAAAGTTTGTAATAACTAAACTTGTAGAGCTGAAAACTGTACTAAAACTGTCAACTGTAATAATAAAGAGATTATTATCAAGATTTGAATTTGTTGTTGCTTTGTATTTAATAAAAAAATCGTGGGACAAGGTAATTACAAGTTACTTAGTTTTCACTTTTATTGGCAGTCCCAACGACTGCCCTGTACTTTTTTTTGCAAAAAATTTAATTCGGTAGCTCTTGAACCACTAAAGATATCTTAATGAAATTTCTCAGAGGTAAGGCAGAGGTTTTTCAAATGGAGCTGCTGACGAGCGGCCCACTAGAGCGAAGGTAGACTTGTAGGTATGCTCCCAAAGATGGGTACCTTGTCCATAAATTTTTTTGAAATGTCAAAAAGTTTTTTTTTTATAATTCAAATGTTAAAATTTTTACATTTATATAGGCCTTGAAAATATCTACAAAAAATGTACTTACATGGCAGGATTATCGCTATTTGTTAGGGAGAAAATTGACTTTAAATTTTCTGACGACCATATTTTTGAAGTGGTGTACTTATTAATGATCGGATTGTCATTCTAAGATATGGGCTGCATTTTTAATAAAATTTAGAATTCAAGTTTTACCCTAATATCTTGTGTCGCACATAGGGGTATTTTACCAATCTAGCCGGACATTACTTTTTTTTAGCTTATATTGGCTCTAAAAATGTACCCTAGGTTAATGAAACTTTGCAGAAAAATCTGTTATGGTCATAGGCTGTCAATGCTATAAAATAGGAAAAATCGGATCAAGGAGAAAAAAGTTCCCCTTGGAAGAACTAATCGTACCTCTGCAAAATGAAATTTTTTTTTTGATTTTTCCGTCATTTTGTTTAGCAATTACAACTTTTAAGGTCAAAGAAAGCTCAAAAACTTAAAGTTGGACTCAAGAGATTCTTAAATGCCATTTTTAGCCCCGCCCACTTTTGTGGGCGGTGAAATAAAAATTATTTGAAAAAATAATGCAATTATTAAAAGAAAAAAAACGAATGTTGGAAGTAAAACAAATAAAGAAGTAAAACAAATAAACAAAAAGTAACTTCATTGCTAACCGAAGGTTCGCTGAAGGAACAACAAAATATAGGTGGTAAATATTAAAAAAGTAAAAATATTCAACAAGAGGGAAACTTAATTAAGGTGGTGGTAGACTTCGTTCTCACCAACTGACGATTGATAATTGAATACAAGTTTTCTCGTATTCCTTTATCTGGGTTTGGTTGGTTAAATAGATGATGCTTACAACTAAAACACTACCCTAAGTACATTAGATACAAGTAGTGCTGATGACGGACGTGGCTGTCTAGAAAATGTGCATTCCACTCGTGCTGGTGTCTAAAAATTAAATTTTCCCAATTTTTCTTTAATATTATCACCTAATTTGTAATTTAATTAATTCTTTCTTAGAGAGAATAAAAACGAACTTAAGCTTGATTATAAATTTCATTGTATGTAATACATAAAACAGTTCGACTAATAATAATTAAAATTTTGAAAATTAAGAAATATTTTACGTACTTCTTAAAACCATAAAAATTTATTTTTATGGGCAGGGGGAGGTATTCCTCCAATTCCACCCCCAAAACGTCCCTGTGAAAAAAAATTAAATTTTTTTTTGCCAATTTCCTAAAAATATTCATTTTTAAGCTTTCTAATGCCTAACCAATCCCCGCCTCCCAAGAATATTATTAAAAAAATATTTTTGTAATTTGTTACTTTACAGTATTTTATTTATCGGAAAATAATTAATTTATTCATAGTAATAACTTATTTATGATTGTAACCATAAATTTTATTTAAAATTATAACAATTAATTTATTTAAAACAACTTCTCCTTTGCACTAAGGTGATGATGAGTGCCGTGGTTCTTCTTTGTCGGATTCTTCAAAGACGTCTTCCGAATCTGAATCCTCTTCAGCGTTAAGTACAATTATTTCTGCAGCTAATTGAGGATTGGAAAAAAATCTTCTGTTAGTGTTACCATCGTTGGTGTTTCCAAATCCAGCTTTCAGTACATCCACTACTAGCCCTAATTCACTTCTAAATTTTTTTTGGATATTTTTTTCCTCGCGGTTTCCCCGTTGTCCGCATCAGATTTTATTTGCCATTTTTTCACTGACAGTTTATATGACAGGTGTAATATGCTCTCAAATAGGTGAATTCTGGCCTGTAAAGTAGATAGTCGGAAAGAAAGGGCATCCACGTCTATATATCTTTTGATATTTAAATTGTTTTTTGTACAGGTAATAACAGTGTTAGATGTAATGATTTAAATAAAAAACATCTACCTTCTGTTATTAAAAACCAAAACTTTTTATGAATATACAAGGGTTTCTTAATCGTATTTACCTATCCAAGATAAGAAAAAACATAAAAAGGTAAAATTTACAAAAAATCGCAAAAAAATGGCTTAAAAATGCGCAAAGTTTTTTTTTGTACAGTATAAAAGTAGAGATCGTAAATTTTGTAGTGATATATAACATTTTTAGTATCGCGATGGAGATCACTCTTAAAAAGATTTTCACTTTTTTTTTTTTGACAAAAACTTTTACAAAAAAAACCTTTTTTATTTAATTTTGTAAAAAAATTTTATCATTAAAAACTAAAAAAAAATATTAAAAATTAACATAAGTAGCTACTAATAAACCCTTTCGTATTCGTTTAGCCACCAAAAAATATATTGTAAATCTCAAAATCTCTCAAAATCGTTTAAAGTCAATAAAAACGTATACGATATACTCAAATTTTCTGATTTTAACAGTGTCCCAAAACGACAAAACTCGAACAAAAGCCTTGAAAATTCACTATACGACGCAAAATTTTGTTGTCTGTCGGGCTGCGTACTTAAATTTTTACATTTCTCAAAATTAATTTTTGGCCTATTGTCCGGCTAGATTGGCACAATACCCCTCTGTGCATGGTTTAAAAAGGATGGGTAGTAAATTATATTAATAAACCCAATTTTTTGGAACTTATCCGTTTTAGGAATTCTAGTGTTAAAATGTAAAATATTAAAAGTATTTATTACCCCTTGCTTAAAAGCTCTTTTTATTTATGTTTGTAAAAAAATATATATATAGCTGTAGGAGTTCCAAAGACCTTGCTTATTTTTTTCTATGTAACTAGTATTTTTAACTGATTTTGGATTTAATTTTATTAACCGACTTCAAAAAAGAAGGAGGTTATCACGTCTGAATATTGCCTTTTTATGTATGTTACCACAGAACTCAGCCATTTCTGTACCGAATTTTTCTTTATTTGAAAGGTTATGCTTTCAGTTTGGTCGCGTTTTAACAACAGTTCATTATATAAAAAATTAAAGGGTGTCCCCATACAACATACACGTGTTTTACGTGTATTCAGAACCGTACAGGGCACTAATTAAAAATTTAAAAAAATTGCGTATCACTATAGTTTCCAACAACAGAAAGTTATTAAAAAATAAATATAAAATTTAAAGGGTGTCCCCATAGGTGACGTAATTTGGCCTATATTTTGAACCGTTACAGACAAAATCTTGAAAATTTGACATAATGTCGATTACTATGACCGTTGTAATAAAAAGTATAAATATTCAAAATTATAAATAAAAGGGTGCACCAATAGTTCATTTAATTTGATGTATATGGCCATACTTTTTAACAGTTGTACACAGACCGTTGAAATTTACAAAGAACCTGTATTGCTAAGTCCGCTATAACAAAAAGTATAAACTTTGAATTTGGATATAAAATGGTGTCCCAATAGTTAATGTAATTCTACTTATGTATGTGGCCTAACTTTTGAACTGTTATAGAAAGTCAGCTGAAATTCACAAGGAACCTGTATTGCAAAGTCTATTATAGCGGATACAATTTGAGTATACAGTTAGAGTATACAATTTGAATTTAGAAATTAAAGGGTGTCTCCGTAAATTATGTAATTTGACCTACATATATGGCCCTATTTCCACTACTTTGTCTGGTATAATAACAAGTATAAATATTTGGTATTATAAATTAAAGGGTGTCGCAATAGTTCATGTAATTTGATGTATATGGCCAAACTTTTGAAATGTTATAGACAGACAGTTGAAATTTACAAAGAATCTTTGTGGCCAAGTCCTCTATAACAAAATTGTAAATTAAAGGGTGTCCCAATAGGTGAGTTTATTTGATCTATGTGGCCCTATCTTTGAAACCGTTATAGACAGAGGCTTGAATGGTGTCCCCATAAAATACGGATGCTAGTGAAAATAGCTTAACTTTTGAACAGTAATAGGGAGATGCTTGACATTCACATAGTCTTTACTTTTTTCCCGCTAATTTTGGCGCATCTTATATTTGGTTTAAATCTAATTCATACTTCTTACATTTTTAGTTTAGAATTGGTGCCCATCCATCTGTTTTGAAGTCGATATTTTTTGCAAGAATTATCTAATAAAAAATTTAAAAATTTGTTTTTATTTACAAAAACAAAAAAAAAAAAACGGTTGTTCGAACCGGGTTCAACAAAAAATCGAAAACCGGGTCTACAAAATATTGATTTTCAAATTATTTGGATATTCGATAACTATACTGTATACATTCATACATACATGTGTTCATTTGAAATGTTCACATAGATACATATGTATATACGAGTACATTACTTGTGTAAAGTAAATATTTAAGCATGCATGCCTAAATCCAAACTGATGTAAAGAAATATTTATAGCAACAATATTTTTGAAATTTTTATTAAAAAAAAATTGTACATATTGCACCGTACAATTATCTTGATACATACATGCTAGTAAGTTTCTAAATGTAAATTTTTAAAGAGTATATATATACATATTTACCTATGTATGTCCATGGGTATGTTTGTAAATATGTATAAATATCTTAATTCAATTTAATGCATAATATCCAAGAGCGTTTAACACTGTATATTACAATCAGTTTTGGGATCTGACAATGCTTAAATTGTACCGTCCCAGTGATAAAATTGTACCAAATCAGCATTAATTGTACCAACATTACATAACATACCGTAGCTCGACATTTAAACATGTTATTCAAATCTTTAGTACTAGGGTATTTTAAAACGATGATAATTGACCTTGATTCCTTGAATTTCTTTTCTGTGGATAATAGTTAACGAAAATCAAAGCGTTACAAATTTTCAACGTTAAGGTAAAGGAAGTCCCGCTGTTCCTAAAATAAATACCAAAAATCCCAAATTGGAATTTTTAGGCTTTTGCCTATAAAGTCCACATATGGACTAGGGTTCATCAAATATTTTCACCAATAATTGGGAATAAGTACATATAGCTATTTTACAGCAGTCTTCATTTTCCGACCCCTTTGGTATTTTAGAACATATAGGATAATGTGAAAATTTCGAAGTAAAATAAATCAAATTAAAGGACCTCCATATTCTTAAAGGATCATCACTTTTACGTGAAATTTGGTTCCAAATGCAAAATTTTTACTAATACAAAATTTTTATATATTCCTTAAGAATTTATTTTATTAAAAAAAAAATGATTGATGGCCCTTTACTAAAGGCTAAAATACCACAGTGCAACACGGTGTCCATATACGGACACCACTACGTTATAAAAGACCAAAAAAAAAAACTCCCCTGTCTCCCAGTTTTGCCCAAAGTCCTCCAGGTTTTTCTTTATGGGCCCTCAAAGATGTGGGGCCTCGATGTCATTTTTGCAAAAAAATGATCATTTACTCAAGCTCATATTTTGCAAACCGTTTGAAATTTGATATACTCTCTGAGGTAGCTCTTGTCATAAAGAACAAAAATTGTAAACATATAAAATCAAAAAAAACTTCATCTTCAAGGTCAAAATCGCAAAAAACTTTAAAAAATTCATTTTTTTTGCCTTTTTTCCCCTGTTCAGGTCCATAGGTAGCAAACCGTTCAAAATTCAAGGAAATAATCAACTACAAAAATGAACCTAAGATCTCAATAAACAACTTTCTAGAACATATGAACTTCCTAGGAATGATTCTTAACACCGTTTAGGTAGCGCTTAGGTAGCCGCAAAAGTGAAAAACCTAAGCGCTACCTAAAAAAACCTGGAGGACTTTGGGCAAAACTGGGAGACAGGGGTCTCTTTTTTTAGTCTTTTATGACGTAGTGGTGTCCGTATATGGTTATTTTGCCATGACTTAAAAAATTACACAGTGTGTACACAAAAAATCATCTGGTTGTTAATTCAGAAAAGATATCATATTTTTAAACAATATCTTAAATTTTGCTCGCTGTCTAAATACGAAAAAAAAAAATCGAACAAAAATTGAAGAAATGCCAAGCTTTAAAAAAATTGATTTGTGTGAGGTTCTCAAATTTGAGGCCATATACCGCCACCACTGGTAAGTGAATTATGCCCAGCTTCAAAACTTCAGCTCAGATGCTCCTTGGTTATGTCCTTGTCAAATTTTGGATCAATCGGCCCCTACACTGTGCAATGTTAGGAGATGGATGTCCAATTGATATCAATATCAATCGGATTAAAATCACTGGATTAAAATCACTGGATTTTAATCCGATTAAGTATACCAAAAACCCTTACGATTTCTCACTAGAATGAATGGAAAAATTTATCAGTCGGATACTGCCGGTTAGCAGAGTAAATAATAAAAATCCTAAACATAAATCAAGAATGTTACATTTTATTCAGTTCTCGACAAGGTTGGAGAACTATGAAGTTAGAAATGTAAAATAAAATTTTGATTAAATAAAAAAATTATTGATTAAAATTTATATGAAATTGTACCAAAAAAGCATGAAGTGTACCAGCGTACCACTGATGTGTCGATTGTACCAAATTTGGTACAATTGTACCACAAATTCCAACACTGATTACAATCTCAATGGATTCTCCACAAAATTGTTAAAGTGGCAAGAGTCAACATGCGCGCCTGTCTATTGAGCAATTTGCTCCGAAAAGTCTTCTTACAAAAAATGAAAGAAATTTTTTTAAGAAAAAACTTTCACTAATGATTTCAAAATAATGTTGTACGTTAACACTCACACTCAGATATAAATCTAATTTTGAACTTTTCTTTTGTGTGTGATTTTTTTTTTGAAAACTTTTTTCAGATTCATTTATATTTATTTTTTTTATTTTTGGAATTATTCAAAAATATTTTGCGCCAATATTTGTGTATTCTTCAGTTTGTTTTTTTTTCTTCTAATTTTTATTTGATTATCTATAAAAAACGAAATTGTTAAATTGTTGTACTAGAGAACGAATGATAATTATTTTCTCTGGTATTAGTGTCTATTCTAAACTTTGTGTAGGTGTATTATTCCTAAATATTTTATACACATTCACATACATATGCAAAATACACATACAGTTACCAAACTATACAAATAGATTCCTTAATTTATATGTTGATTTGTTTGAAAAAAAAATTTGTTTTAACTTAAAATTTATTTTCTCTCTTGGTACATTCGCCTACACGTTGGTCTAATTTTTATTTTATTTCATCTCTTTTTTTTTGAATTTGTTTTAAAAACAGAATCTATTCAATGTAAACATTCATCGATAACAAAAACAGGCGTATAACAATTATTTAAAATTAATTATTTATTTAGTTTCTTGTTGATATTAAAAAAATCAATAAAATAAATACAAAAATAAATTACATAATGATGGAAAAATAAAGATTTGCTAAGTGTATATGTGCAACAGTGAAAAAAATATTAGTACATGGACATACGTTCGATTCTAATACCAAGTGGTAGTAAAACTCTATACTCGGTTTGGCGAAATTGGTGACCAAAAGTTTCTGAAAATCAGTGGGCCTTTCAAAAAAGGTATCATCAGTTTTTGTCTCATTTCAACTAGGCGATAGGGCTTAACTTTGTTCGGCAATAGTGTAGCTGAGGATTCGTTCAATAAACGCTATTGACATTTTATGCCAAAAAAATAATTTGTTCCTGCACTTTTTTGAATAAGAAAATTAAAAAATGTTTTTTTTGTTTACTTTTTCAGCATAACTTTCAAGGACTCTCAAATTTTCATTAACATTATAAGGAGAAATTGTAGCCACTATAAAACTGAATAACTTTTGTGAACTTACCAATACAAACCGAACGTGTCTAGGCACCCTAATAGATCACTTTCTAGCTTAAAACTTAAATTTATTGAGAATTTTCAAAGAACAACAACAAACCCAAAAAATCTATACATACGAGTATAATATACTTACAGTAACTTATTTCCTCTCTATCTCTCTATCTGCATTCGTTCGCATCACGTGAAAACTAATGGATAAATTTTAATAAAATTATGTGAGGAGGTATCCTAGTATCCCGATTCGAATATATGATACTTTTTTTTTCCGCAAAAATATCTTATTTCCAAGACAAATTGGAGAAAAAGCAGTGAAAGTACGAATTTTTACCGATATGCATACTTTAAGGCGGCATGTTTTAGTAGGGATGAGACCCTTTATATAAATTAAATACATAAACCATAACTGAAGCACTAAAAAAGTAAGGGTCTTTGATGTG
The DNA here is from genome assembly GCA_949628195.1 of Phasia obesa. Classification (NCBI taxonomy): domain Eukaryota; kingdom Metazoa; phylum Arthropoda; class Insecta; order Diptera; family Tachinidae; genus Phasia; species Phasia obesa. Next base: position 27,726,907 of record OX451215.1, on the reverse strand, counting down.
GATAGCTTTCTAAGCAAAATCGAACAAAATATTGTAAGGACTCTGACAAAGTGCCGGCCACAGCTAGTATTTAATATTTTAATCCGCAATCCAAGGGGTTAGGTATAGGTATGCGGTGGTGTTCCATAAAATAGAGCCAGTCTCACTTTCTACATTTTACTGTCCTTAAATCACTTGAAGAAACTTTATGGTCTGACGAATCAAAACTAAATTTATTTAACTCTGACAAGCAGCCACTGTGTACGAAGGCCACCAAACACCAAACGTCTTTCTGAATACACCATAAAGACCATTAAACACGGTGGAGGAATATTATGGTGTTGGGGTGTTTTTCATATATTGGAACTGGGCCTATCGTACGGGTGGAAGAAAGAATGGATGCTATTTTTTACACAAATCTACTTAACAGTTATGTGATGGCTTACGCAGAGTTTTCAGCTGGCCTGCTCAGTTGCTAGTCTTAAACTCATTAAGAACTTGTGGCGAATAGTTAAATCAGCTCTAAAGAGAATACATGTAAAAGGAGCATGGCGTAATATTCCGATTGAGTCATGCCGAAAACTTGTTGACCCTATGCCGAAACTGTGCTCAGCCGTTATCAAAATAAATTATATTCCTTTAAGTACTGAAGTAATTTGAAAATAATTAAAGTATATTATTTTACACTTCTCTTGGAATGTTATGTTTTTTAGATAATTAAAGTGGATGGCTCTATTTTTTTTCACACCTAAAATCTTGAATTTCTAATGTATTTACGTATATATTTCATTTTAAGTTTTTTATCACACAAAAGTTGTTGTTCGGTCACACAAAAATATAAATCTTAAAATTTGTTATGAAGATTTAGTATGTTTTTTTTCTTTTTAGAAATATGTAGTAAAAGGTGACTATTTTATAGAGCACCACTGTTTGTTATTAAAAAAGTTTTGTTTTTAAGGTAGAAAGTGCTATTTAAGAGCCATTTAAGGTGCCTCACAAGTTTCGATTGTATTAGTATGTTCATAAAAGCCCTGAAAGTTATGCTGAAAAAAGTAAAAAAAAATATTTTTTAAAATATTTAAAAATTTTTTTTAAAATATTTAAAAAAAAAATTTTTTCAAAAAAAAAAAAAATAAATAATTTTTTTTTGGCATAAATTGTTAATAGAATTTATTTGACGAATCCTCGGCTACATTCTTACCAAACAACGTTAGGCGCTATCACCTATTATAAATGAGATATTAGACAAAAGCTGATGACACCAAGGGCCACTGATTTTCCGAATATTTCGAGGCCCATAAATAAAAATTGCTCACCATATTCGCACAAACTGAATATAGGGTTTTATTATTATTATTAATGTAGGGGGAATAATGAACCAGACCACTACTAAATGGGTCCCTTTTCGACCCCCTTCCGTCCTCAATAACTATAGAAAACCGACATAACTTGCGGCAATCTTACTATCATTGAGTCTCGTGCTACACCCAGCCTTTAATCTAGACTCTAGTGATTTCAGAGTGTCGACTGGGAATTATCGGCATTTTTTCTCATCACGGTGTCTTTAGTGATTGCTAGCATTTGTCTGCCCGTGGTCCTAAGTCTTACGCTAGCCAATGCTGGACATTCACACACAATGTGCGCTACCTTCTCAGCGTCTTCCAGGCATAGTCTGCAAGTATCATCTTCTTCGATTTTCATCTTGGCTAGATGATACTTGAAGTTTCCATGACCTGTCATTAACGCAGTTATCTAGCTTAAGGTACTTCTATTGTATCTAAGAACCTTGCTGGCTCTCCTGCCAAGGGGCTCTTTGAGCACCATTCGGGCCTGTCTACATGTAATAGCCTCCCTCCACCTTTTCAGGTTTAGTGAGTTCAGCCGTTGTAGGACTTTTGCTCGTATTAGGCCATTACCCAGTGATAATCTGGGTTCTGGTCCACAGAAATTCTCAGCAGATCCCCTTTTTGCTAGTTGATCTGCTGCTTCATTCTCAGCAGTGCAAATGTGTCCTTTAACCCACATCAATGTTACCTCGTTAACCGAGGAACATCTGTTAAGCTTTAAAACACATTCCAGCACTAGTTTGGAGTACACGTCCACCTGCTTCATGCGTTTTATAACCGATTGGTTGTCAAGTGAAATGAGAACCTTTCTTCCCTGCACCCGACATTCCAGCAGGTGATCCAACGCATGTACCAGCCCAAGCAATTCTGCCTGGTAAACGGAGACTACAGGACAAGTTTAGCTCAACTGAGTGTACACCTGCTCCTGCTCTACCGTCCATAAGAGAACCATCAGTGAAAATGCTGATGTCATTCTCCATACACTTATTGTGTATAACGCCGTTCGCAATTAGTGTCCGATGCAGTCTTTCGACTACCTTTCTTCTACTGATTCGTTCCATCGGCATTTGAGCTTCCCTAACCTCCTTACTAATAAGGTCCAGGATTCTATTATGACCGATGTTCGGCCCAAAGCGATGCCAAATGTCATCACTCTTCATACGCAAAGCAGACATCGCAGCCGTTGATCTAATAAATAAGGAGTATAGGGTTTTACTACGTTTTGGTAGTAGAATCGAACCTATACTGACGACTCCGTGAATTTTTCGAAAAGTTTTTATTTGTTGCACTATGAATTATTCTGATACATAGTTTTTTTTTTTAATAGAATATTTACCAAAAATTTATGGACATTTTAAGTATTAATTTCCATAAATAAAAAAAAACTTTTTAGAAAATCGTGAATATCGGGATATAGATAATTAATAAATTTAAAAGCTTTTGATAATTACAACAATAATTGTTTATTTGTTGTTTTTTTCTAATAGGTTTCGGAGCGCTGTAAAGAAAGTTTGAAAAGAGAGGTTTCGTGCGGATTTGAGCCGGCTTAGAGCCTCCGTCGACTTATCTTGAGTTTAAGCCGAGGCCGCATAGTGGACTATTTCACGAAAAGGCCGTCAAAAATCTTGATAAATTTTGATAAGCGGTTTTTTGTTTGGTAGGTAGGGGTTTGGCTTTTCACTATAAAAAATCTGGAATAGCCTACACTCAACTTTACCATATCTCATATATTTTTATGGAACCCCCGGGGGTTCCAATTGTCACTGCAGGAATATGGCAAATTCTTTGACGCGGTTCACTCGGGGAAATAGGGGCACCAGACGCTAGGGTTCCTAGAGCCTAAATCTGGAAGAAAAGGTCTGTGTGTTAAAACATACGGGTCCTCTTCGAGGCCCGACCAGTGCCTAAAGGACTGGTACCACGGGAATCGGTGGCCCCACAGAGAGCCTATCCTCTCTGTGACCGGTTATTGGTGAGGTCCCCTCATCAAAGGGTACACGTGGTGATTGTGGTTTAAGATCGACTTATGTAGGTAAGGTGCAAGGTCGATCAAGTGTGCTGTTGCACTCTCAACAGACGGAGTTTGGATAGTCTCCAAACCCCTAAGCAAGAGGTTATAATGTGGATCTAGGCTTGCCTTGGAAAGGCTTGCTGTATTATATAAATTGCTACTCATTGTGACTGTATCACACACAAAAAGCGATTGGTGGCAATCGTAAAGTGTTGTTATACTACACAATGGGGGCGTCTAAGTTTCACTCGGTGGTAAGACCACCGTGAGATTAGGCCGAGTAGGCAGGTACTCACGTTAATCTTGTTCCACAAATATTTTTATGGATGTATTGCATAAAAAATAAAAGTTCTAAGTATTTTGAAATCAAAAAATTTGTTATTTTCGATTTGGGGTGCAGGTTAATTACCCTTTGCCCCTTCCCCATTATATCTAAAAACTATACAGCTCTTCATGTCAATTTAACAAATGGACATACTGAATTTAATGTTGATATGTCAAACGGTATGGCCTATAGAGACTCCACAAAAATAGTGGCATACATACCCACCCACTCCACCACAGACATCATCGCGAAAATAGGTAAAATGGATTCAGGATACCTTAAAACGTATAAATCCGTTGAAATTCCAACATCGATTTTTTTAACGATTACTGTAACAGAGGTTGGGACTACAAAGTTGAGCAAGTTTTTTTTGTTGATGCAACAAGAATTATTGTAAATGAGTTGAAGCTGAGGTTCTACTCATGTGCAGCAGAGCACCAGACAACGCTACTTCAGAATATAAATATTTTCCTAGCAAAGCTACCGTATACATAACCTGAGCCCTATTATCGTCTGGAAATTTAATAACATTGATACCAAAACCCTGAGCTTCAGTTAATTTGAAATTAACAGCAGCAAGAGGTGTGTCATAGTAATTGCTTTGCACGAACTTTGTATTCAACTGAATTTTATATTAGAACTTATCGATTTGCTTATGTTGCCGATTTATCCATATAGTGGGTGAGAAAACTAAAGGTACATTTTTTTATTTTAAAACTAATGCATTAAACACTTAGACGACAGCAGACTACCGACTACATCGTGTCAAAACTAAAGTAAACACGTTTATATGAAAATTATTATTTTGACGACTCATAGCTACATGGCTACAGAGACCACCATTGTGGTTGTAGTCAACTTAGGCTAATTTCTATTTTTTGTAAGCGACAACAGAAGGGAAATGATACAAAATTAAAAAATATTATTCATTTCATAAAATATTAATTCATTTACAATCTGGAGGTTTTAAGCAAATAAATTTATTTGTTTTGACATGATAAAAGTAATTTTTGAAAAAGTTATTTTTTTTTTTAAATAAAATATGCATTTCTACAACAATGTCAGAGTTTACGATCTAGCTGCCGACTTCAATATAATTAAGTAGCTGACTAGACGCCGACGATTGTAGCCAATAACATTTGTTGTCGTGTAGCGGTGTAGCCGCTGTAGTCTATGTGTTTAAAGCATAATGCATTAAACATATAGACAACATAAGACTACCGACTACAAACTGTCAAAAATAAAATACACACGTTTATAGAGAAACAATAATTTTAAAGCCATCAAAGCTACATTTCCACACGACTACCGTTGTGGCTGTAGTTAACTTAAGCTAATTTCGATTTTTGTAGGCGACAATTTTATTTTATTTACCAGAAGAAAATGTCAAAAAATTAAAAATCCGAAATTCATTTACAACCAAAAGGATTTGATAAAATATTTATTATTTTTTGAAAAAGTTATTTTATTTTATAAAAGTAAAATATGTATTTCTACAACAATCTCACCGTGTGATTCGAAGATGGTAGTCTCTGAGGAACTCCGCTGAAGAGAGGGCGGGGTGTTTTCTATAGACAATAGCTGCTTGACTGAAAGTCCAGAAAGAGGCTTGGATATAATCGAGGTACGGTAACTTAAGCTGGATAATGTCAGGTCATCAGTTAATTTCAGGTCGTGGAAACTATAAGTATGATCTGGCCAATATGAAAATCTAAGAAGACAATAATTGCAGACTTTGTCTGGGAGTGTATTGTGTGTAAGTTCAGCAATCACGAGAGACTCTGTAATGAGGAAGAATTTAGGGAGTTACGAGTCGACAGTCTGAAATCACGAAAAAGCCGACCAGGTTTGGTTTATTGACGGTCCCAAACAGGAAAATAGTGACTCCCGGTATTTCCATTGGTAAATGGCCAACGATATTTCAGGCAGGAGTATCTGCCATCCTCACATGTGCTATGAAAGGTTTGAGGAGAATGCCTAGGTGTATACAAATATATCTGAATGTCGGATAGCCAAGCTGTGTTAAAGGCCTTAACCCCATTTAAAAACTGTGTAACATATCTTAATAAACTTGATACAATAGATTAAAATTATGTTGGTTTTGCAGTCATTTGAGTCATATTGGTAAAGAGCTGGCGGACCACGTAGGTAACCTAGGGGTCCGACGGAGATTTACTGGCTCCTGGGTCGAGGTGAAATTTTTACATCTTTAGAAAACTCTTATAGGGATCAGACAAGTAAAGCATTTTATTACGCTATCTCGGGTTACATTCCAAAGACTATTGTCACTCAATAATAGTAATTTATGGGATGGTTTAGCGGACATTGTGGTCTTACATACCATCAACATACGAATAGGAAATACTGTGATCAGATTTTGCCGGTTCTTTAAGCTGAACGATAAGAATTTGGAGCAACTACTTTGTGGGTGTATGTGTATTGCGAGGTCTCGTGGAGTAAAATTTCCAGGATATTTTATGTTGTCTCCAGTTGATGTGAATAACATTATTCTCGATGAATAATGTTATTGGCTTTATGTTGTACAAAAGATTGTGTAAGTGGTGGCGGTTCTTATAGCCACTGACTTGCAACTGTGTGCTTTATTGTAATTATGTGCTTTTATTTGACTGCTCATTTCATCCGTCTACATTACTCCCCGTCTCCATTAGTCATTACCTAGTAGGTATAGACAATACCTGATAAAAATTTGTCTTGATGAAAGGCAAACTTCATATAAAAAACCCAGTATTAAGAATAATGTTTTTTTATATGAAGTTTGACTTGTATCAAGACAAATTTTTGTCAGGTATAGATACTAGGTTAAAATGTCTTAACAAAAGCCAAACTTTATATAAAAAAATACATTATTAATAATACGGTTTTTTTTTAAACCAGTATTAAAAATATTTTTGTTTTTTATATGAAGTTTGACTTTTGTTAAGACATGTTGATGGCTAATGAGGTCGAGGGGTAATTAGATCTCTCCCTCTCTCATCATAACACCCTGTCTCCACTAGTCGTCGATTTGAGCAAGACATAAACATAACGCCGGGAGAGCAACGGTATTAATTTGTCCAGGTCTGTTTGAACATAATAAACCTCCGTCTACATTAGCCATTTCTTAACAAGTCAAACTTCATATAAAAAAACATTATTTTTAATACTGGTTTTTTATATGAAGTTTGACTTTTGTTAGGACATGTTACACATTAAACTAATGTAGACGGGGTTGATAGTAATAGTACGATTGAGCAACAGATGGCGCTGTTTGAAAATAAAACTGTCAAACCAAAATATAAGAACAATATTGTCATGTTATAAAACAGCTTTTATAGCAAATGCTTTACAACCATGCTAAGTCGTGAAAAAAAATTAACATGGGCAGTCTTTACCCCTCGTCCACACTAGCCATCAACATATCTTAATCAAAGTCAAACTTCATATAAAAGAAAAACATTATTTTTAATACTGTTTTTTTATATGTAGCCTGACTTTTGTTAAGACATGGCAATGTTGATGTCAAATGAAGACGGGAGTAAGTTTTTGTTTTTCGTCAGTGTTGTTTGAATGCTTATTTCACAGCAGATAGTAATAGTACGATTGAGCAATAGATGGCGCTGTTTGAGTATAACAACAACAACATTGTCATGTTATAACACAGCTTTTATAACAAATGTCTTAACAACCATGTTAAGACGTGAAAAAACATTAACATGGACTAACACTATACACTATACACTAACATGATGTTACTGTTAATGTTTATAAATTTATGTTAATGTAGACGGGGGGGGGGGTAAATTTCAAGGCACTGCTATGACACTGATTTGAGGTGTACACTTAATTGTTGATATAAATATCCCAGATCCCACTTTAAAAATGGATTAGTAGTTTAAATGATTGAACAAACAAGTTTTTAAAAGTTCATAAGTGTGTGTACTTAATTTTTATTACTCACTGTAGATGTGCTTACATTATTGCATTTTGTTGTAGTTTACTAAGGCTATTAAAACACAATTTAGTTGATTAAAATCATTCATTATTTACCAAAAATTTACACCCATAGTTAGTGAATTGATACGAAAAGAAACTAAACCTTAAAACTTCGCAAGGTAATCGACCCCAATGCAAAGGTAATAAATATTATTAAAATTTTCTGTTACTTCCGAAAATTGTTTGTTCATTATTAAAAGGTAAAATATGTTAGTTAATTTATATCCATTTGTATGTATGCATACCATGTACCACTCCTTGGGGTGTTTCTCTTTAAGTAGCAACACATACAAATCAAATCAGTTCGATTCAATCTAACTCAATTCAACCCAAATGAACTTTATATGTAAAATCCAGTCTCTTCTGAATGTTTTGTAAAATAAATAGAAAATAAATAAAATAGTTATGGTTGGAAAAAAGTATGGGTATTTTGTATGAGGCCTGTATTTTGTGGTAATGACCAAATCTTAAACGGCAGACCAATCACTTTTATGTTCTAAAATCTCTTAACGAAACTTGGCGGAAAAATCTCTTGTGATCATAGGCTATTACAGCTATAAAATAGGAAAAATCGGGCTAAGGAGAAAAAAGTTCCCCTTAGAAGAACTAGCCCACCTCTGGAAAATTAATTTTTTTTTAGTTCTTCCATACTTTTGTTTAGCAAATGCAATTTATATAGTCGACAAATGTTCAAAAACCTAAACTTGGACCCAGAAGATTGTAAAATACCATTTTTCGCCCCTCCCTCTTTTCTGGGCGGTGACATAAAATATTTGCAAAAATAATGTAATTATTAAAAGAAATGGTGTATGTAGCCTTAATACCATCAAAATAATTTTTTTTTTTTAATTTTTATGGGCACCCCCCCAAACGTCCATGTGATTTAAAAAAATTTTTTTTTTTCTAATTTCCAAAAAATATTCATTTCAAGCTTTTATGTCGAATAGAAAAATATTAATAAAAGTCGTTTTTGTAATTTATTACTTTATAGTACTTAATTTATCTGAGAATAATTGAATGCTTTGAAAGTAATCCACTTTAAGAGTCTTAATTTTATAGTGCTTCAGATATGGTTTATGTAATTACTTTATATAAAGGTACCCATCCCTAGGTAAAAAGAAAAAATCTTTATATAAAAATCTAAAATTTCTATAAAATTCCCAAATAATTGTAGAGTATCTACTGTAAATAGTGTTTTAAATTACCCGCTGACAAAAATAAAAGTTGCAGCCAAGTTTGCAGTACCATTCAAACGGTAAAATTGCGCACTTTCAGTACTTGTTCTCCCTTTATCTTGGTAATGAGATATTTTTACGGGAAAGAAATATCCTATATTTGAAACACGATACTAAAACGGGTGAATCCGTTTTGTCTGCACAAAATTTTTCTTCGGACACTCTCAGAGAATGAGAGAAGTGATTTTGTCTAGATAACTCTCAGTTTGATTTGGTTTAATTTTAATTTTTTTCCGGGCAAAATTGGAATGAGTTGCCACTAAAAATATTATTATATATTATATTATATTATATTATATTATATATATTTTGGAAAAAGCCGAATTGAGTTGTTTGTGTTGATTGTCTGTCAACAAAGAAATATTTTGCAATAAAAAATTATTTTATGAAAATGGAGTTGAATGAAGCAAAGAAGAGAAAGAAGAGAGCAAAGGCCCCCAACAAAAAAAAGTGGTTAAAATGAAAAGGCATTGATTTCCTATATATTTAGCAAAGTTACTCAAACCTACCTTGTTGAAAGCTGGTATGCTACTGATTTAAAATTTTTACATGTTTTGTTCTCTTTGTGAGATTTCCGTTGAGATTGTGTATGTGCTCACAGACCCTTAGGGGTTTGCGTGGGGGCGTTTGATCATGAGCATAATCATGCAAAGCAAAGCATTTGGACGACAAATTAACATAGCATTTTATATCATTTAAGCGCATCTCAGGAACCAAAGCGTGATAGTAGCCCAATGCTGTTCCTTGCTTTAATATTTCTTTTACTGCAATTCTTTTTTGCATTTTTTATTTTAACAGCCATTAATAGAAGCAATTTTCTTTAATAATAGATGTTTTAATAAGCAAGATGTTAAAATAATAAAAAAATATGCAATTTAACACCAAGATTTTATTTTTAATCACTTGCTGTTTTGTTGCCACGTTGTAAAATTAATATGAGTTGTTTCTTTATGTACTCATATGGCAGCTTTGTTTCTCCGGGCAATTTTTTCGAAATGGACGAATCGTGCTGTAGAAAACTCTCAGAAAAAAAAATATTTGTTCTCACAAAAATTTTGTCCGGACCAAGGCGAATTCATACCAGGTGTGAGCAGTAGGAAAACAACTACAACAAAATAACAACTTTGACATTAGATTAGCAGATATGAAACAATGTATTTTTGACAAGATATTAGCAAAAAAACGAGAGCAAAAAACAATCAGCTGGGCTATCGACTCCACCTGATGAATTCGCTTTGTCCGGACAAAATGGGTAGTTTAAGGTAGTTTTTACGTTATGCGAACACAAAGATACAGACAGACAGAAAATCACAGTTTTATTGTATGTATAGATAATAAATAATTAACAATTAATTTACTTAAAACAACTTAGAAACCAAAAACATTTTATGACCGACAAAAAGGTTTCTTACTCGTATCTATTAATGCAAGATGAGCAAAAACAAAAATGGCGCAAAAACGCGCAACGTTTTTTTCTACAGTATAAAAGTAGAGATCGTAAATTTTATAGTAATATATAACATTTTTATCATCACCATGGCTCTCACTCTCAAAAACTTTTTCACTTTTTTTGTTTGACAAAAAAATTAATAAATAAATCTTGTTTTTAATTTCTAAAGAAATTTCTTATCGAAAGTCTTTCACAGAAAAAAAAAGTGCAGGGCAGTCGGTAAAAGAAAAAGAAAAGTAAAGTTTTTAATTTGAAATGGTTACTATATTTTTTTTTTTTAGAAATATGGATTTTTCTTGCTTTCTAGACTTTATAAACTTCCCATTTGGTTTATTAAATTTTAAGCATAAGAATCTGGGTTTTTTATTGAGAAAAAACCACTGACGATCTGGTTAAGCTACCAGTGAAATAGCTATAGGGATATGCTTTCCCCATAGTAATCTGTTTGGATTATTATTTTTTTTGAAAATAAATATTTTATGATTCGTTCATAAAATGTTTAGTTAATAAATTTGAAAGTTATTATAGCTTTAAACACATAGACAACAGCGGCTACACCGCTACACGACTGCAAATGACGTTGGCCATGTAGTCAGCTACTGAATTATACATACATACTTCAAAACTATGAAAATATTGTCGAAATACATATTTAACTTATAAAAAAATTACTTTTTCAAAAAATACTTCTATCATATCAAAACAAATACATTTATTTGCTCAAAATCTTTTGATTGTAAATAAATTTGTATTTTTAATTTTGTGACAATTTCTTTTGTTGAATAAAATGAAATTGTCACAAACAAAAATAGATATTAGCCTTAGCTGGCTACAGCCACAACGGTGGTCGTGTAGCCATGTAGCTATGATGTCGTCAAAACAATCGTTTTCATATAAAAGTGTGTATTTTAATTTTGACAGGTTGTAGTCGGTATCCTGCTGTCGTCTATGTTTTTAACCCTTATGTGTTTTTAGAAATAACTAATATTTTTGATACCATTTTTTTAATGAAGTTTGACTTTTGTTAAGACATGTTGATGGCTAATGTCACAGGAGGTTGACATAATTAATACTTGTTGATATAATACTTTTTTATGAGAAAAAAATGTTTTGTTTAATATGCATCAGTGTTGGGATCTGACAATGTATAAATTGTACAGCTTCTATGATAAAATTGATAAAATTGGGCATTAAACGCTTTTGTATATATGTTGGACTTGCAGATGTGCTACAAAGTGAGAGTTCTGCTCTTATTTTGCAATATATATTTTAAAGTTTTATTTCTTTATTTGTGTGTTATCTCTTATTGTGGTTTTAGTTGAAATAATGGTCAAATTTTGAACAGAAGTAACCGAAAGTTGCATTTAAATAAAAATTGGAGGCGCTAAATTCAATTCAGGACTCCGCTTTTAAAATTTGTATAACATTATATCCAAAATAAAGGAAGTTACACAATACATGTATGTACTAGGTATGATAAAAATATAACCGTTATTTTCAATTATCGTGAGGTACGTATGTTCGATTTTCGCATTTTTTTTTTCAATGTTGGTACACATGTCTGTTATTTATGTTGACAATATTAGCCATTTTGGAATGTGAGTTTGTTTTTGACAGATAAATTGGTTAGTCGTGTTTTGGTGTGCTTTTACTATTTCAAAAAATGGATCAAAGAAACTGTATTAAGTTTTGTGTAAAAAATGAAATTAAATGTGCAAGGACATTGAGGACAGTTATGACCTCTTTTTGAGCAAATCTGGATCGTCGTTGACGATGTTTAACATCTGAGCGATGTCCATGCGACGTTGTTTTTGCTCAAAATTTTGCAATTTTGGAACAATCTTCACTGCCGCACGTTTCATGCCTAAAACATCCGTAAAAATTGCTTGGCATGAGCCAAACGATATGCCAACATCATCAGCAACCACATGATTTTCCTCACTCCTTCAGTGTTTTCATCGGTTGTTGACGTGCTCGGGCGACCAAGACAAGCATCGTCATTGACATCTTCTCGGCCTTCCTTAAACCGTTTATACCACAATTGAAATTGTGTTCTGCTCATAGTAGACTCGCCAAATGCCACAGTCAACATTTCCAATCTCCTTGCACATTTAATTTCATTTTTTACACAAAACTTAATACAGTTTCTTTGATCTATTTTTTGAAATAGTAAAAAATCGAAGAGCACACCAAAACACGACTAGCCTTTTTATCTGTCAAAAACAAAGTGACAATCCAAAATGGCTGATATTGTCAACTTAAATAACAGACATGTGTACCAACATTGAAAAAAAAAATGCGAAAATCTAACATACGTACCTCACGAAAATTTAAAATAACGGTTATTTTTTTGATCTTACCTCGTATGCACATTATAATAACTAGATAGAAAGATAGCTAGCTAATAGCAAACATTTCTCTTGAATTTCAGGGTTTTTAAGATATTGATAAAACTTGTAGCTAAAAAATCCTCTGTGCTAAGTTTTCTTAGGTTCATTTAAGTTCATAAAATCCTGTTTCTTTTCCTACTTAATAAAAAAAAAAACAGAAATCACAAATTCAGTTTTTAATGAAATTTTATGAATTATTTCACATGAATCTTCAGCTTTTTAATAACATACTGTTACATTCAAATCAAACTAGTTGATTTCACATTTTCTTCTCTAATCGTAATTCACTGTTACATATTTGAAATGACATTGAATTATTTACTATGGATTTAAAAGTTTGATCAGTAAAAAAAAAAAAAATATTAATACCTTGTGAAGAAACAGAAAATATAACTGCGGAGATCTGAAATAGCTTTGTTTATTAGGGTGTCCCAACAATAAAGCAAGATTTAAATTAAATAGAAAACACAATGTTTTTCCTTAGATTGGTATTTTCTTGATTAAATTAGAAGGAATACACAAGTCAACGAAGAAGATGAACAGGTTAGTTCTTTTATTTTTGCGGTTCCAAATTACGAATGTCATTACACATCGCATTCACGAGGCATCGATTTGACCAAGGCAAGAACATAACGCCGGCAGAGCAACGGTACAAAATTGTTCATGTTGTTATGTTCTGATTTCTGTTTTCTATTCCGCATCAATGTTGTTTATAGCAATGTGAAGAGTACGATCGAGCAACAGATGACATTGTTTAAAAATAAAAGTGTCAATAAACTAAATGATGAAAAATATTAACATGGACAGCCTGCAGGTAACACTAACATGTTGGTAGTATTAATGTTATTCATTTCATTTTTAATGTAGATGTTGTTTTGTAAAAAAACATAACAACTGTCAGTTTGTTTTTTGTCAAACCTAAGCGAAAACAAATTTTAATTTGTTGTTTAAAAATAAATGAACGTATTCAAAAATTATTGGAAAAGTTGAAAAACAATGAAAATGGATTTCTTTTTTTGTTTTTTTTTAAATTTTCTAAATTTTTCTTTAATATTATCACCTAATTTGTAATTTAATTAATTCTTTCTTAGAGAGAATAAAAACGAACTTAAGCTTGATTTAAAATTTCATCTGTAAAATTTCATCTGTATAGAAAATAAAGTTTTTAGTCATTGAATCGTAGGGTACATAAGATAGGGTTATTTATGGAATGACACATCCGGGCAAATGGCCTCTACGGCTTTGCTGGTTAATACTCACTCTTTTTATTCTTTTAATCTTTCTATAAATATTCTAAAGTTTTTGAAAAATTTTAGTTTGTTTGGTTAATTTGATTCGAATTATATTCTGCTACAGCCTAAAATAATTTTTTCCAGTTTTCTTTAAATTTATCACTTAATATGTAAAAATCATTCTTTAAACCTTATTGAATAGTAGATAGAGGACTAAACGAACTTAAGCCTTACTTAATAATTAATTTTTTTTTTAATTAATTTTAGCTATGCCCGTCACTTCCTCAGCATCCTTGGAATATTTTGTTCTATTTTGCTTTGAAAGCAATCCAAACCAAATACCCTTACTTTACTTTATACAAAAGTTCTCATCTTTACTAAAATAACTGCCGCCTTAAACTATGCATATCGGTTAGTGCTTCAGTTATGGTTTATGTAATTACTTTATATAAAGGGTATTATGCCTACTAAAATAACTGCGTACTTTTACTGATTTTTCTTCACTTTCTCTAGGAAATAAAATATTATTGCGGAAAATTAAATTCCAATCAATTTTATATTGGAATCAGGATACTAAGATACCTTCTCACAAAATTTTGTTAAAATCCATGCAATAGTTTTTACATGATGCCACAGACAGGAAATGAGATACTATTTTATTATATGTATATATAAATAGTTCAACTAATAAAAAATTAAATAAAACACCGACGGCTTTTTCAGTTCAGTTTAACAAATTAAAGGAATTAACCTTGAATTTTAAGACACCAAAAATTAATTTATCTACCGACTTTTCTGCTAACAACAATCTATCCAAAAATGCGAAAAAAAAGCTGGTAAAATGCATTTTCTTTAGGTGCACCAACAAACACTATCTCTTAACGATACAAGGGGTATCTCTTAACAAAACAATGGATATTGTGCCTATCTAGCCTAACATTAGTCCAAATATTAAATTTAATTCAAAATTATGCATCGTATAGTGAATATTTAAGGCTTGAGATTTATAGTTTTTGGACTTGAGGGAAAAATTGAAAACGTCTTTATTGACATTTTACGGTTTTAAGAGGTTTGCAATATATTTTTTGTGGCTTAACGAATGAAGATTTTATATTGATTTTATTTTTCTCTAAATTTTTCTAAAAAATAATGTTAATATTATTTTAATTTAAATTTTTCTAAAAAATAATGTTAATATTATTTTTTAGAAAAATTTAATTTAAAATTTTGATGATAAAAAATTTTGTGTAAAAATTTTTTTTGTAAAAAAAAGAAAAAAAATTTTAATTTTTAATTTTTTTGTAAAAATTTTTTTTGTAAAAAAAAAGAAAAAAATTTTTTTTGTAAAAAAAGAAAAAAATTTTCGAGTGTGAGAGCATTCGCGATCCTTAAAATATTATAAATCACTATAAAATTTAAGATCTCTAATTTTAGGTTGTGGAAAAAAAGTTACGCGTTTTTGCGATTTTTTTTTTTTTTTTTTGCAAATTTCACCTTTTTCTGTTTCCTCTCATCTTGCATAAGTACATACCAGAAGAAACCTTTTTGGCTTTCAATAATCATACACCTACATATAAGAACCCTTTTGAAGCATCGAGAGTAAAATGAAAATGTGCATACAAGATTTGAATTATTCCCAATAGTACAGAAATCCAATTATAGGCATATTTAAATTCAATTTTTAGTTAGAAAATTGTGCGAAATTTTAAATTAAAATGTCAAGGATATGGTGATATATAAGCAGTAAAGAAGTTAGAGTTTCGAAAAATTTTCCAAAACATATTGAAATTCAGCAAAAACAAAAATGGACCAAGTTTTAAAACTGAAAACTGACTGCCTATTTCACAACGTCACACGAATTCGTTCTTTCGCAAAATTACATTTAAAACAAAAACAACATTTGTAAATTTGTTTTTGTTTTAAATGTAATTGTACGAAAGAACGACTTAGTGTGAGGTTGTGAAATAGGCAGTGAAATCTTGAAAAATCAGTTCGGGGCTGATTTATTGGTGCACAATAAAAAACTTGTGGAATAAAAGATGCATCAATTCTGCTGTGTGTTCTCTGACAAGAGTTGAAAAAAATACAAAGCTGTACAACAGGATAAATTAAAACAGCTAACACCCCTAAAGGCTCTTGCTATATAAAATGTAACATAGATATTATTAATAGGATATTGCTAAGTTCTGACCCACTGAATACTAGCATAAGACCAATTTCAAAAGAAAAGTTATTACCTTTTAGGAAAGAAGCAATTTGTTTACGCTTGCACCTGTACTTGGCTCTGAAGAGCATTCAGATTCGAACGAGGTCTTTGATAAAACACACAAAGAATAACTATGGCACTCATCATCGTAGTTTTAAATAAATTAATGATTATTATTTTAAATAACATTTATTGTTACTAATAAAAATAAATTCTTATTATGAATAAATTAATTATTTTCAGATAAATAAAATACTATAATATAATAAATTACAAAAATAATTACATTACTTTTGCAAATAATATTTTATGTCACCGCTCACAAAAAAGAGCGGGGATGAAAAATGGCATCTAAGAATCTCCTGAGTCCAAGTTTCTGAACTTTCGCTAACCTTAAAACTTGCATTTGCTTAACAAAAGTAGGGGAAAAGCTAAAAAAAATATTTTTTTCAGAGGTAAGATTAGTTCTTATTCTTTTTTCTCCTTAGTCAAATTTTTCTTATTTTCTAGGTTTAACAACCTACAATCATAAGACATATTTCTACCGACATAGAGGCACTCAATAACTTTTCAGAGTCAATGCAAACTAAAAATAGAATGTCCGGCTAAGCAGTTAAACATGAACTTTATTTATGCCCCAGGCTATGATAACCAGACAAATCTAGCGTATTCTCTTTTCTGTCTACTTTTACTGGACAGTATCTTATTCGATTGGCTATAAATTTCATTGTATGTAAAAGACAATTTATGAAAAATTATGTTGTTTGAATGCTTAAAACAAAGGGGTGTGTGTACGGTTGGCCAACAGATGGCGCTGCTTTAAAATAATCTATATCTATACATATAATAAAATAGTAACTCATATCCGTCTGTCTGTCTGCTTTTCTTTAGGTTCGCATCACGTAAAAACTGCTAGATGGATTTTAACAAAATTTTGTAAGGATATACCTAAGTATTCTGGTCCCAATATAGGATATTCTAGAAAGTGGAGAAAAAGCAGTGAAAGTTCGCAGTTGAACTAACCGGATATGAATACTTTACTTTTTATAAAGTAAAAAAATACATAAAATGATATGTAGCATATCTTAAGGCGGAACTAAAAACGCCGGTATTACCACATAGCACTAAATCTCCGGCGATGTAAAAAAATTATAAATTGGCTATGCTAGCTTCAAACTAATTCACCTAAAGAACACCAGAAGCGCTTGCGAAGCTTTACTTACTATCGCACTAACCATCTGTCTTATCTACTACTATCCCTTTCTAAAGGAAGTAACACAGTTAATATAGGCATTAAGTGCCTGAGTTTTACTTCTCTTAAAAAAAAAAACGTAAGGGTCTTTGGTGTCGATTGCTTTCAAAGCAAAATCGAACAAAGTATTGCAGGACACTGACGAAGTGGCGGGTAAATAATAAATGTTTTAACAACCCCTACTAACCAGACCCCCCGTCCACATTAGTCATCAACATGTCTTATGGCAAATGCTTTCACGCGGTCCACTCGGGGAAAATAGGGGCACCAGACGCTAGGGTTCCTAGGGCCTAAATCTGGAAGAAAAGGTCTGAGTGTGAAAACATACGGGTTCTCTTCGAGGCCCGACCAGTGCCCAAAGGACTAGTACCACGGGAATCGGTGGCCCCACAGAGAGCCTATCCTCTCTGTGACCGGTTATTGGTGAGGTCCCCTTCGGGGGTACACGTGGTGGTTGTGGTTTAAGATCGATTTATGTAGGTAAGGTGCAAGGTCGATCAAGTGTGCTGTTGCACTCTCAACAGACGGATTTTGGATAGTCTCCAAACCCCTAAGCAAGAGGTTATAATATGGATCTAGGCTTGCCTTGGAAAGGCTTGCCATATTATATAAATTGCTACTCATTGTGACTGTATCACACACAAAAAGCGATTGGTGGCAATCGTAAAGTGTTGTTATACTACACAATGGGGGCGCTAGTCTACGCCTAAGTTTCACTCGATGGTAAGACCACCATGAGGTTAGGCCGAGTATGGCAGGTACTCACGTTAATCTTGTTCCACAAAATCAACATGTCTTAACAAAAATCAAACTTCATATAAAAATACCAGTATTAAAACGTAATGTTTTTCTTTTAAATGAAGTTTGACTTTTGTTAAGACATGTTGTTGGCTAATGTAGACGGGAGGTTAGGCATCAATTTGTCTTAACATAAGTTAAACTTCGTATAAAAAAATATTATTTTTAATACTGTTTTTTATATGAAGTTTGACCTTTGTTAAGACATGTTGATGACTAGTGTAGAGCACGTCTTAACATGGTTGTTAAGACATTTGTTATAAAAGCTATTTTATAATATCACAATGACTTTGTTTTATTTAAGTTTGACAGTTTTATTTTCAAACAGCGTCCTTTCTTACTCAACTGTACAAATACTATCTGCTTTGGTATAAGAAAGCATTCAAACAACATTGATAGAAACAGAAAATTATGGCCATTTAAAACATGAACATAAACACGTATTTGTCACCTGTAACAACAAGAGGACATTAATACCGTTGCTCTACTGGCGTTATGTTTATGTTTTGTTTAAATCGATGACTAGAGTGGAGGCGGGGGCTAATTGTATATGTGCCGACTGGTTTCGTTTTGCCGTGTCACATTTGTCCGACAATGTAATCAATGATTATGCGTATGTGTAGTAAACGTTGGAATATAATAAAAAGTTAATAAAGGAATAAACAAAAATGGATAATAAGATCAAACATTCAATTTAAAAAGTATAATTTTTTTGTGAAAAAAATCAACATTTCCATGAAGACAAAAAATATGTGTTTTTCTCATTTGATTATGTAGAAAACAACAACGACCAACAATTTAAATAAATTCAAGCATAAGAAAAAATGTAGCAGCAACACGTAAATATCTTTCTTAAAAAGGTTGCAGCCATTGTCCACTGTTAGTCGATATGTTGCCGTCAAAAGAACAATTACTAGTTTCTTGAACAACATTTTGCAACAGGTTTAATTTTTTTTTGTTTTAATTTTACAAAATTTGTTGTAGAATCTAAAACATTTTAATATTAAATTTACTACATTGCAAGTAATTTTATTGTTTATCTTGTATAAAAAAATCTTTTTATTTAACAAATTATGAGATTGCTTTGGTAATTGGTAATTCTTGTTAGATTACGAGGAGGTATTTGGCCCAAAAAAAAAAGAATTTTTGGATGAAATCGCCATTGTTTTTTTTTGGCGATACAGGGATCTTTAAGCGAATAATTGTTAGTTTTTATTTTTTTTTTTTTTTTTGTTAAAAATGTTGCGTTTCTCATCGGATTTCAGTCAATTTTATGGTAAAATTTAAATTTTAAGTTAAATTTTACTTCTTATTCTTTGGTAATCCAGAGTTTTTTTCTAAACTTTCGAACGTTCTCGAAAACATATCTGATATTTTAGCGAAAGGCCCAGTTAAATTATGGAAGAATTCCCAGTTAAATTATGGAAATTCTTCCATAATTTAACTGGGCTTTTCTAAAACGACATTTCAACTTACTTTCGCAAAATACATACATACATATGTATGTACGAGTATGTGAGTCATATCCTTTAAAAACTGGTAATAATACTAACCAACTTGATCTTAATAATGATTTTGCTTTTTAAGATCAAACACATAACATTTTAAATTGTATCAATTTCAAAACTTTTGGTTTGTGAACTAGTCGAAAACAAAACTCTTATAATTTTCAATATATAAAGTATTTTACTGTGTTTTTTCTTTGGTTTTATTAAAGTTTTTTTTTTAATTTGTTTGTGTTGTGGACTTTAAAAAAATAAATGGTTGTTCCAAACCTTTCAGTTTTTTGTTTGTTTGTTTGTTTGATCACCAACTGATCAACCAGGTGGTGTTTTTTTTTTGTTTTACATTTTTTTTCGCTAACATTAAGTTTATATCACACAAATTCTCAGGGGGCGATTTTAAATGTTTATTTTTTTCTAATACATTTATGGAAAGGAATGTAATCAGCAATGCCAAAAATAATTTCTAAAACCTTCCTAAATACCTATTTTTATCCCCCCGGGGGTTCCAATTGTCATTGCAGTACATTCTAAAATGCCTTGACGCGGTTCATTCGGGGAAAATAGGGGCACCAGACGCTAGGGTTCCTATAACCTAAATCTGGAAAAAAGGTCTGTGTCTTAAAACACACGGGTCCTCTTCGAGGCCCGACCAGTGCCCAAAGGACTGGTATGACGGGAACCGGTAGCCCCACAGAGAGCCTATCCTCTCTGTGACCGGTTGTTGGTGAGGTCCCCTTCGGGGGTACACGTGGTGGTTGTGGTTTAAGATCGATTTATGTAGGTATTGCGCACGGTCGATCAAGTGTCCTGTTGCACTCTCAACAGATGGGGTTTGGATAGTCTCCAAACCCCTAAGCAAGAGGTTATAATATGGAATCTAGGCTTGCCTTGGTTAAGGCTTGCCATATTATATAAATTGCTACTCATTGTGACTGTATCGCACACAAATTGCGATTGGCGGCAACGTAAATTGTTATTATTCTGCACAATGGGGGCGCTAGTCTACGCTTACATTTCACTCGGTGGTAAGACCACCATGTGATTAGGCCAACCGGCAGGTGCCCACGTTAATCTTGTTCCACATAATTAATTAAAAAAAAAAGATTTTGCAACTCTGATCGCATGGAAAAAAATATATTATGAACGTTTTTTTATTATTAATAAATCGTTCGTACAGACCTGTCAAAAAGTCTGTCATACACATACATTTATAATCCATACTATCGTACTTTTTTAGCATACACGCAGTTTGTTTGCATCCAACTTCACTGTTGAATTGAATTTTACAATTGCTAAGCATTGACGCCGCCCTATTTAGGTTTGCTTCATACATTTTGTATACGAGTATATGAGAATTTTTGACAAAAATACCAGTATTAAAAATAATGTGTGTGAAGTTTGACTTATTAATAAATTCATGCCTAAAGGCCGTCTTCACCAGCCATCAATATGTCTTAACAAAAGTCAAACTTCATATTAAAAAAAAAAACATTGTTTTTAATACTGGGGTCTAATCACCGCATTTGATATCGAGTAAAATCTCTCGTAATTTTTCATTTTGGTATCATGGCACTCGATACCGAAAAAAAGTATCGTAATTTCATTCGAAAGAAAAATTTTTTTAAACCGTGTTGTCCAAGGCGAATTCATACCAGGTGTGAGCAGTAGAGCAACAACTACAACAAAACAATTACTTTGACATTAGATTAGCAGATATGAAACAATATATTTTTGACAAGGCATTAGCAAAAAAACGAGAGCAAAAAACAATCAGCTGGGCTATCAACTCCACCTGGTATGAATTCGCCTTGGTGTTGTCTTGTTCACTTGTTGACTTATTATTAATCTATTACAATTTGATATATGTAAGTAACGATTCGATACATGTGGAATGGCATATTTACTCGAGTAGACTCGTATTGAATTTGTTATTCGATACTATAGTTTATTCGATATCGAATGCGGTGATATCGAATAAATGCTGGTTTTTTTATATGAAGTTTGAATTTTGGTATGTGTGAGAGCAACGCTCGATATCGGCAAAAAGGCATATCGATGTCTGTTCATTAGTTTTCTGTTTGTTAAAATTAAAGGTTTTATTAATAAGACGATAACGGATGGCAACCGTGCTTCAGTTGCGTTGCCACTTGCCAAAACTATATTACGGATGGCAACTAGCAACTTACGGCTGGCAACGTCAATTGCCTAATAGTAATGATATTGGCAACGGTGTTTTTCTGGTTGCTTTGAAGATTTTTCAATTGAAAAAAAAAACTGTTAACGGAAATGTAAGATTGTTTCTTATTAAATTATTTTTTAATAAAAAGTTAAATATATTTTTGCCTGTAGATTACAAAATGGTAAAAATCACCACCAGACAACAATTTCAGCTATTAATACAAGAAATGTAAAATAACCCACATATTGCTCGTGGTGTCCGAGGATTTGGTGACATAAAAGAATACACTGTAGGAGCTTGGAAATAAATTTCCCAAAAGTTCAATAGTTGTGGACCATCAACACGTTCAGCAGAAGAATGCCCTCTGCCATTCTATGGCGTCTGTGGATCCATTTTAAAGACAAATTAAAGAAAAAATGGGTCAAAATAAAAGAGCATTACAAAAAAATTATGTATTTTTCCTTGATTAATTTTTATTTAATTTTTTGTATCACTTTGTATGCTAATTCTATTTCACTTATTTCTCTTTTCTTACTTGTTTTTTGTCTGTATTTATTTTATTTTATATTTTAACACTTTTTTGTATTTTAAAACTGGCTTTCTATCACTTTGCTATTTATGGTATGCTTGTTTACATTAATTTTCAGTTAATCCGCTCTGTCAAAATAACGATTTCGATAACTTTTTGGCAAATGAAAAAAGTTGCCATGAATTGAATATGAATTTTTTTCAGTGGCATTTCTGAAAAATTAAAGAATTTTTTCTTTTACATTCTGCTAGTGGCAAATCACATGTTCTGTATTGTGACCCAATTGTAAAGTAAGATTTATTGCACTTGCTTTTATTTGATTAAAATTTAAGAAGTTTTTTTTCAAGTCATGCAATATTTTGCATAAAAAGTTACTGCTGATATCAATCGTTTACGAAAATAATAACAACGAATAATTAAATATCAAGAAGAGTGCTTTGTCTATACTTATGAATAAAAGACCACCTGAGAAATTTTGTGACTAAGCGAATAGAGTAAGTCTTTATAAAGAACATCTTAGCTTTTGAAAATTTTAATTAATTTTATTTAAATTTAAATTTTTATTTAAATTAATTGTTTAGAAACTATAATATTTATAAACTATTGTTATTTGTTAATTATTTTTTTATTATTTTACAAGCCAACACTAATTTCAGCATGCAAATTATTGAATGTGCAAATGAGTTGTTAAAGTCGGACTTAAATTCTTTTTTTATTTTCTCCAACAACTCAATAAGGTTGAAAGAATATTATTTTTTTTACAGATAAATGTTATTTCAAACACTAGCAGTATGTAATGCATTTTTTAAATCGCTACATCCTTCTTCAGCATTTTTCATATGAATCTACTTTGGGTAGTGTTTAGTTGTATTTGTACACCTCATCTACATATTTAAACAACCAAATTCAGATAATAGAATACGAGAAATTTTTATTCGAAGTCTACTACTGCCCAATGCCACCTTTTTGGTTTAAGTGTTCTAATATTTGTTATTGCTGCAGCCAACCTATATAAATATTCTCATTGGTTGTAGAATTACCCAAAGACTTCGGTGGGAATCGAACCCGCAACCGCTAGACTGAAATACTAGCGCTCTACCAATCAGTCTATCGACTGTTCTACATTCAATTTATAACTTTCAAAAAAACAAGATTTAAATTTTTTTTTATCGTTTATGGGGCCACCCCCATGTCCTGTTTATGTCTTGTTTTTAACCGACTTCAAAAAAAGAAGGAGGTTAATCAATTCGTCTGAATGTTGCTTTTTTATGTTTGTGCCTGCAGAACTCAGTCATTTCTGAACCGATTTTAAAATTTTTTTATTTATTAGAAAGGAAATGCTTCCAGATTGGTCCATTTTAAAAGAAGTTCAGAATTTTGAAAATTAAAGGGTGTCCCCATACAACATATGTGTTTTTTACGTGTATTATGAACCGTAAAGGGCACCCTTTTAAAATTTAAAAAAACTGCATATCACTATAGCTGCCAATAACCGAAATTAATAAAAAAAATAAACTTAAAAATTAAAGGGTGTCCCCATTTGTGACGGCAATTTAAATATATGAACCATTTGAACCATTGTACACAATCACTTGAAAATTGGGCAGAATGTCCAATATTTATAATCAGAAATTAAATATTTATAATTAGAAGTTAAAGGGTGTCCCAATAGTTGATGTAATTTGATGTATATTGCAAAACTTTTGAATCGTAACAGAGAGGCGATTGAAATTTACAAAGAACCTGTGTATCTAAGTCCTTTATAACATCAAGTATATAATTTAAATTTGGAAACTAAAGGGTGTCCCCATAATTGATATAATTTTAAATATCTAGCCCTATCTCTTTTATAGACAAAGTCTTAAAAATTAGACAGAATCTCCACTACTATGTCCCGTATAATAACATTTATAAATATTTCAAACTTTAAAGGGTGTCTCAATATTTGATGTAAATCGATCCATATGGCCAAACTTTTGAACCGTTTTAGACAGACATTTGAAATTTAAAAAGAATCTGTCCTTTAAAATAAGTGTTTAATTTAAAACTGTACATTAAAGGGTGTCCCATAGGTGATATTGTTTAAGCTATATCGCCATATCTTTGGACCCTTACTCTTTATTACTGTGTCAGTAATAATAAGTGTAAGCAAATAACGGGTTTCCTCATATCTGACGTAATATGTCGTATATGGCTTTATCTGATGAACCGTTATGGATAGACATATGAATGTAGAGAACGTATATTACTATGTCCCTTAGAGCAAAAAGTATAAAAGTATTTGATTTGAGTACTATTTCTTACAGATTACTTCCTTTTAAATTTTTAGTTTAGAATTCATGCACATATATTTGTTTTGTAGTCGGTTTTTTTTGCAAGAATTATTATATATGTAAGTGCCGCCTCACTTACACTATAATCACGTCTACTATGGTGACACCTCTGACCTTCTAACTTTTAATTATATTTTACACGTTTTTAATATAGCGAGCATAGGCTACATACCCTTTGTAAATTTGACTGCCTATAATGTTTACAAGATAAGGCCAAATTTGTAAAAAAGCGGGAGATTTAGGGTACACACTTTAATTTTTAGTAATTATTGGTATAGCGACCATCAAAATACAACAAGTAAAATTTCAAAAGACTACCAATTACGGTTGAAAAATAAGGCTATATACGTAAAAATTATATCACTATCGGGACACCCTATAAGTTTTAGCTTTTTGTTCATGCTTGTTACTATATTAACATAGTTTTAGAAACCACGTCACTATCGGAACACCCTAAAAAATTTAATATTTGTTGTTATAGCGGCTATAATAATACAACTCGGGGTTGGTACAATTGTACTTTTTTTGGTACATTTTAAACTTGAAAAGTACAATGGTACAACAATGACTAATTTGGTAAAATTTAAAAGTTTTGGTAGCTTTACGTTTAAGTGTCTATTGTTATCAAGGCGAATTGAATACTAGGTAATCGCAATGTTAGAACAAAAACAACCGCAGGCAATTTTGTTTGTGTAAAACCACCCACAATTGTCAAAACCCAAAGAAAAATTCAAAAGAAAATAAAAAAGAAGAAAATTTGTTAGACAAAACGCAAAAGTTTTGTTAGTTTTTGCAAAATATACTATAATATTTAAAGGAAAAAGTGAAAAAATTTAAAAATAAAAATTAAAGAAAATAATCTTAGAGTGAAATAAATTTTTATTTTAAAATTATATTTATTAAAATGTGTCTCAAAGAAAATATAAACAAATTTTGACATAAGAGGATTAGAAACACATATAGAAGAAGAAATGTTAACCTGGGCTATCAGTTTTACCCAGTATTCAATTCGCCTTGGTTGTTATTTTAATTTATGGTACTTTAAAAAACTTTATTTTTACCCCTTCTCGATTAATATTACACAAATACTCAACTTTGTAGCGAATAATACCAGCATAACGGTTTCTTTGTATCATCTGTGACGAAAATAGGAAAACTATCTATCGAACATAGATTTGAATCGTTAAGAAAATGGCGAGTAAAACCTTGAAAAATATTTTTCTCCCAAAATCCCGCGGTCTGGGTTCCTCACTAGAACCACAATTACAATTGAAAAAAATATTTAAATTATCCAGTTCTTCTTTCGATAGTTTAGAGAGCGTGTGAAAGGACGATATACCGGGAAACCTTTGCAGATGAAACGTATTTTCCTCAATCTCTTAACTATGACAACTTCTGTTATACAGTCCCAATGGAATAACCAATTATCAGAGAGTCTGAGACGAATTCAGAATTATGGTGGTATATTTAGTTGAACATTTGCTATCTTTGATTGGGATTTCTTAAATATTTTCTAAAGGATGATCCATTTCGAGGTACTTTTTTAATAGCCTTTTTTCGACAGATAACGTGTGAGTCGTGTCATGTTGTCATGTTATTTTTGTTTAGTATTTTTTGGTATTTCATAATAGAAAGACTTACGCTTTAATCGCTTCGCTCTATGGGCTCTTGAAAAGTTCCAAGAAGATCCGACGTTTTCGAGGCAAATTTTGTTTAGCGATGAGGCTCAATGGGTATGTAAACAAACAAAATTACCTTATTTGGGACGAAGAGAGATTCAAGAGCTGTCACTTTATCCAGAAAAGACAACGATTTGGTGTGGTTTGGGGTCCGGTGGAATCATCGGTCCATATTTCTTTAAAAATGATGCCGGTGCCAATGTAACCGTCAATGGCGACCGTTATCGTGCCATGATAACCGATTATTTGATGCCTGAAATTGAAGCTCGTGATCTCGGGGACATTTGGTTTCAGCAAGACGGCGCCACTTCCCACACATCGCATCAATCCATGGATTTATTGAGAGGAAATTTTGGTGAGCACATAATTTCACGTTTTGGGCCGGTCGATTGGCCACCAAGATCGTGTGATATCACACCGTTAGACTTTTTCCGGTAGGGACATGTAAAGTCTAAAGTTTATGCGGACAAAGCCGCTTCAATTTAGGCCGTGGAGGAAAATACCACGCCTGTCATTCGCCAGTTACCAGTGGAAATGTTCGAACGAGTCATCAAAAATTGGACTGAACGGATGGACCATCTCCGACGTAGCAACGGCCAACATTTGATAGACACAATCTTCAAAAAATAAATGCCAAAGAATGTTCTTTCAAATGATAATAAACATTCTCCATTAAATTTGAATTTGCTGTGATTTTTTCTTAAAAAAAGTAGGGAACCTCGAAATGGATCACCCCTAATTTCGATCCGTTAAGCTACTGGTATTGATGTCGTGTCCATGCAGACAGATGAATCAAATTGTCCTATATATCGGTTAAAGGTTAAAGGTTAAAAAAGCTGGTTGGTACAATTTAAAATTTATTGCGAAAATTTCAAGCGTATTAATTTTACGTTTCTAGACGGACAGACATTGTAGCGAAAACCATAAGGTAAGGTTGGCTACGAAACGCCGAAAGCGAACTTAAGCCTGACTTTAACAATTCATTTGCATGTTAATGAATAGTTCAACTAATCAAATTTAAAAGTTTGTTTAAAATAGAATATTTCAACTATAATTACCGGTTACTACTACTGCCTTAAGATTTGTTTTGTTATTTTTTTCATTAAAGTTTTTTTTTTTGGAATTGAAAATTATATAATTTGTATTTATTTTGTGAAGGCGATTAAATGACCACATGAATTTGCTACAACTCCACCTATTACGGCATTCAAAAAATAATAGTTTCCGTCATGATACATAGTTACCTTAAAGAACAACAAAAAAAAAAAAAAAACCAAAACGCCACAACTGTCACTACAAAATCACCTTTAAGCGAAGGCAATGGCTTAATCTAAATACTTTAAGTATTTGTTTTGGCAAATAAGTTTCACATATTTAAAAATAATTTTATTTTTACTATTTTTGCTTACAACTGAAAAGCAAGCTTGTTTGTCTCTAAACAATGAAAGTTGTTTGAGATTAAGAAAAAAAATTAATTTTAAATAATTTTTTCCGTCAAATTATTGTCTGCTCTTAGCCATTGACAATCACTCACTATGCCAATTGTTCCCTTTAGTGCACATATGAGTTGTGGGTTGGTCAAGTGTGTTTTAACCATGGGACTTTAGTTTTAATATAACAAAATTATATTATATTAAATAAGTAAAAATAAAAAAATTATCTTGTTTTAAAAATAAATATCACATTTGACATTAGTTACATACAATCTTTTTAATACGTTGATAATATCTCAACAGAAACAACTTTAGCTTAAAATAAAATCAAAAGACTGATTGGTATTAACGTGTGTCATGGCTCGTAGCATGTTTTGACATTTGCGGGAATTATGTAAAAATGTTCTGTCATAGTATTGGAAATTTAGGAAATTAATAGGTTGATTATGGATGGTAACCCAACCTTAGTTGCGTTGTCAGTTGCCGAAATTACATTAGGTATGGCAACTGGCAACTAAAACTGGTTAATTTTAGTTGCCAAAATGGCAACCATAAATTTGTGGTTGCAGTTAATTTTTTTCACAAATTTGAAAGTAAAAAGTGAACTAAAACTGAACAGTAAGTTTATTTTTCTTCGTCCCTTTCCTCATAATCTTACTGACAACGTATATTGACCCTCTTTCAGAGTTGTTCACGTAATCAACCAACAAAAGATGAGACTCTAGTTTTAATATAACAAAATTATATTATATTAAATAAGTAATAACTTAAATTATCTTGTTTTTAAAATAAATATCACATTTGACATTAGTTACATACAATCTTTAGCTTAAAATAAAATCAAAAGACTGATTGGTATTAACGTGTGTCATGGCTCGTAGCATGTTCTGACATTTGCGGGAATTATGTAAAAATGTTCTGTTATAGTATTAGAAATTTAGGAAATTAATAGGTTGAATATGGATGGCAACACAACCTCAGTTGCGTTGCCAGTTGCCGAAATTGCATTACGTATGGCAACTGGCAACTAAAACTGGTTAATTTTAGTTGCCAAAATAGCAACCATAAATTTGTCGTTGCAGTTAATTTTTTCACAAATTTGAAAGTAAAAACTGAACTAAAACTGAACAGTAAGTTTATTTTTCTTCGTCCCTTTCCTCATAATCTTACTGACAACGTATATTGACCCTCTTTCAGAGTTGTTCACGTAATCAACCAACAAAAGATGAGACTCTAGTTTTAATATAACAAAATTATATTATATTAAATAAGTAATAACTTAAATTATCTTGTTTTTAAAATAAATATCACATTTGACATTAGTTACATACAATCTTTAGCTTAAAATAAAATCAAAAGACTGATTGGTATTAACGTGTGTCATGGCTCGTAGCATGTTCTGACATTTGCGGGAATTATGTAAAAATGTTCTGTTATAGTATAAGAAATTTAAAAAATTAATAGGTTGATTATGGATGGCAATATAACCTCAGTTGCGTTGCCAGTTGCCGAAATTGCATTACGTATGGAAACTGGCAACTAAAACTGGCAAATGGCAGCCATAAATTTGTCGTTGCAGTTAATTTTTTCACAAATTTGAAAGTAAAAACTGAACTAACACTGAACAATAAGTTTATTTTTCTTCGTCCCTTTCCTAATAATGTTACAGACAACGTATATTGACCTTCTTTCTGCGTTGTTTACGTAATCAACCAACAAAAGAATAACGATGATATGAATAATATTCCGTATTTTTATACATATGTACATATTTTATTAGTACCTGGTCCCAGCTTTTCAACTTTTGATGAAAATGGTCGAAAACTTCGTATATCAAAGGCTTCATGCTCAACCTTCCGTTGTAATTTACAGGAGGATCTTTAGGTGGATAAGGAGTATTGTATGTTTTCTTTTTAGATTTGTCTCCTTGACTAGAACATGATGATAAACTTGCTCTGAATTTACGAGTGTGTTTAGGACCATTTTTAAAGGGATGGGTTATTAATTTCAAAAAGAATCCAAAGAATCAGTAGAAATAAAATAATAATTTGTTTGTATTTTCTTTGCTATTTATTAAATACTATTTTATTGTTTAGATTTATTTCCAGTTGCTAGAGTGTCAAAATAGCATTATCGATAACTTTATGGCAACTGAAAAAAGTTGCCTTACATAATACCAATTTTTTTTCGCCAGTTGCGTTACCTTTTGACAACGCAACTGAGGTTGAGTTGTTATCCATATAAATGTTACAACAATCATAAATGTTTTTCATAATTAGTTAAAAACGATTATTTGTAATTGAAAATAAATCAGAAGCATTAAGTGACAATTAAAACTGTTGTCATTGTATTTTTTATTTCCATGTAATGCTAATGGAAATTCAAAGAAGCATGTGTAGAATAAGAGTAAGAAAATATAAATTCACTGTTGGTTATTATTGTTTTGTTTGAGCTTTGATACTTGTTGTTAAATTGCTTTGACTTAATTCTTATTTAGTCAAATAAATTTTTCAACTTAAGAGGCCGTCTTCACTAGCCATTTGAATTTGAACAAAACATAAATATGTCGCCGACAGAGCAACGGAATTAATTTGTGCATGTTGTTTGAACATAGTTTTCTGTTTTGCAGCAATGTTGTTGCACACCAGATATGTAGTAGTAGTACGGTTGAGCAGCAGATGGCGCTGTTTAAAAATAAAACTTCCAGACTTAAATATAACATTGACAACATTGTAATATTATAATAGCGTAGACAGAGTAACCAAGGATGATAGAATACAAGGTTACGCCATCGCGAAAATAAAATTGAACATTTCTGCGCATGACGGCTGAATGACGTCACGAAAATGTCTTCCTATTGGCTAATAATTCTGACTGAGAGTATAACTATAAATTATGAGAGTTTTTAGTAAAAATAATGAGAGTTTATTTGCAGGGTTGCCAATTTTTGCCTATTACTTAAGGCCGGGGACATAGAATCCGTCATACGTTATACTTTAACGTTCCCAACTGAAATCAAAGTAACAACGGAAGAGGTTGACACAATGAGTACTTTGTTGATAGATATTAAATCAGAAAAGAAAACACGTGAAAAGCTTTTTTTTCTCCATTTTACTGTATTAACTTAAATTATTTTGTTGTATTTTGTTTTATTTTTGCTGCCAATCAACACAAAAATTTAATTCTTAGAGAGAGAAACAAAGAGAAACCAATTTATAGCTTTCAACGTACTTCAAATGTTAACAACTTTTGTACTTTGCGTTGACGGAGACGTACTGATTGTGACAACACTCATTAGAAAAGCTGTATTTCAACTTTCTTGTACGTTGAAAAAGACGACGTATAACGTATGACGAATTGTATGTACCCGGCCTTTAGATTTTTTGTACGTAAGTATTTATTAAAAGCAATTTGTTGATTACAGACGTGGCAACTTTAAATTGGCCGAACAACGTCATCTAACGGGAAAACATGCGCATGGCGTAATCTTGTTTTCTATCATTCTTGGACGTAACAGTCTCAATTCAAATTAACTTGTGGATTTATACTGAATTTAGCTATTTTCACTTCGAGGGGAATAAACTTTTCATGGGAATAAAGATTTCACTTCTTATTCACGATAGACTAATAAGTTTTTTATGTTTTTCCATCAGTATTTCAACGAAATTATGTTCCATAAAAACCTCCGCAGACGGAGCGGAAGTCGGGTTTCTCATGCCAAGTCCGTCGAGTAATTTATGAAAGTTGTTATTAAATCCAAAGTATTTTTTGTATGAGACTAAAGCGTTAAAATAAAATGAACTTACTATTCATAGTGTTTATTTTAATTTCTCTGAAATAGAAAATATAAATAAAAAAGCACTAATTATTAATTAGCATTGCTTTCATGTCTACTTCTTATAGAATTTTGTTCCAATAGCAATAACTTCACCTGTCACTCAGTCTTGCGGGATATATATCTACATATGTATGTATGTGATTTGTATAAACATGTGAAAAATAAATAAATTAAATTTGAATTAAAAAAAAAAAAAAAAAATATATAATATAATATAATGAAACACTTTGTTCAGTTCTAACAATAAACTTAATTAAATTTAAAAATTTGTGCAAAAAGTAATTACTTTTGTAGTTTATTGCATTTCAATTGTTTAGATTTATTGCACTTATATTTGAAATTTATTTGTTAGTTTATAATATAAATAATTAATATAATAAACATATATTTTGCAAATGCTTTGCTGTCCAAATTGAAGAAAAAATGCGGTTGGTATTTTCAAATTTTTTCGCTTCCATCATATTTCAAACTGTCATAAAATTACACAACTAAAACATACTTTTGTATTTGAGTAACGCAGAGGATATATATTTTATAAGTTTTCAAATTAATTGGAGAAAACTTCGAAAAATTTGATTGCCTAAAAAGTAGATTTTGTAAGGAATTTGAAGCTCATAATTAAGGTATTATAGTCCAATGCAAGCAGTATATTACTCAAATCGTTTTTGCATTGCCTGTAGTTGATTGTTTTAACAAGGCACGGTTCTTATAAAACTTGGAAGTCTAAACAAAACGTTACATTTAAAAAATGTAAGTAAATACTCACAACAAAATAGAAGTTTTTTTTTTAAATATTAATAAATTATTCTCATCCCTATTGCGAATAACACAGTGCAAAAAAAAAAAAAACTATTAAAATAAAACTGGAGTGGCCATACCCAATGGAAATAGATATTTTTATGAATATATTACATAAAGAATAAAAGTTCAAAGTATATTCGAATTGAAAATTGATTATTTTCAGTTTGGTGTGTTAAGTAAACTACCCTTTCTTGATTATGCCCAAAATTTAAAAAGCTCTTCTTCTCCATAAATAAAGGAACATACTTAATTTAATTTGATGTGTCATACGGTATGACCTATAGAGCGTTTACAAAATTTGGGAGTAAATAAACTACCCCTTTCTCTCTCTCGATTATGCCCAAAAACTATACAGCTCTTCATCTCCATATACCAAAGGCACATACTAAATTTCATTATGATGGGTCAAACGGTATGACCTGTACAAACTGTACAAAAATAGTGGCATACACACCCACCCAGGATTCAGGAGACCTCAAAACATATAAATCTGTCAAAATCCCGAATCGTTTGGAAATGGATATTAGTAGATAAAACAGATGATTAGTGCGATAGTAAAGCTTCGCAAGCGCTTCTGCTGTTCTTTAGGCGAATTAGTTTGAAGCTAGCATAGCCAATTTATATTTATTTTACTTCGCCGGCGATTTAGTGCTATGTGGTAATACCGGCGTTTTTAGTTCCGCCTTAAGATATGCTACGTATCAGTTTATGTAATTTTTTACTTTATAAACAGTAAAGTATTCATATTTTTTGAAGATTATGTCTATCAAATGTTGGCCGTTGCTACGTTGCAGATGTTCCATCCGTTCAGTCCAATTTTGGATGACTCGTTTCAGCATTTCGACTGGTAACGGGCGAATAACACGCGTGATGTTTTCCTCCAAGGCCTGAATCGAAGCGGGTTTGTCCGCATAAACTTTAGACTTTACATATCACCACAGGAAAAAGTCTAACGGTGTGATATCACACGATCTTGGTGGCCAATCTCCGGCCCAAAACGTGAAATTATGTGCTCACTGAAATGTTCTCTCAATAAATCCATTGATTGATGCGATGTGTGCAAAGTGGCGCCGTCTTGCAGAAACCAAATGTCGCCGTAATCACGAGCTTCAATCTCAGGCATCAAATAGTGGGTTATCGTGGCACGATAACGGTCGTCATTGACGGTTACGTTCGCACCGGCATCATTTTTAAAGAAATATGGACCGAAGATTCTCCCGGCCCACAAACCACATCAAACCGTTGTTTTTTCTGGATGAAGTGGCAGCTCTTGAATCTCTTCAGGTTGCTCTTCGTCCCAAATGCGGCAATTTTGTTTATTTACATACCCATTGAGCGAGAAATGAGCCTCATCGCTAAACAAAATTTGGCTCGAAAACGTCGGATTATCTTGGAACTTTTCAAGAGCCCATAGAGCGGAGCGATTCAGGCGTAAATATTTCCATTATGAAATGCCAAACAATACTAAACAAAAATAAGATGACAGCATGACACGACTCACACGTGATCTGTCAAAAAAGGCTATTGAAAAAATAATACACTGCTCGTTTCAGGTTAGTGCAGTGTAACATTTAATACGTATTTAAAAAAAAACAATATAATTAAAAACTTATTGAAATATTGGTCAACAGGATAGCGCCAGTTGCTATAATTTTAGTTTAATTAGTATTTTGAGTAACTATATTACTTTTTAAA
The DNA here is from genome assembly GCA_949628195.1 of Phasia obesa. Lineage (NCBI taxonomy): Eukaryota > Metazoa > Arthropoda > Insecta > Diptera > Tachinidae > Phasia > Phasia obesa. The sequence continues at coordinate 27,692,698 of OX451215.1, read as the reverse complement.
CATTCATATTATATTTTTAACAGTATTAAGGATAACTAGTAATGCGTGGTGCCGCCTTAACTTGAAATCATTTGGTAAATTAGATGGGGAATTTAAACGTAAAGTTTTTCAAAACAATTCAACGTCTATGTGTTTAAAGCATAAGAAAATGTTTTGATTTCAGTACACATATTTATAATAATTAATTTTGCAAAAAAAAAACCGACTTCAAAACACACAAACTTAAAATCATGTTTCTTTAAGACGGTAATTATACAATGATTATATTATATTCGACGTAGATTGTAGCGGGATTTTTTAAATGTCGTAGCACAAAATGTCAATTCATTTAAAAAAAAACTATTTTTGGAATTCAAAAATCTAACACTTTCCGTCCCAAGCATTTTCCAACTTTGGCGGATGTCAATGAAATTTTTATTATAAAATAGGTAAAATTATAAAAATATATTTTTTTATGTCCATACAAAGTTCATGTCCTTAGAATCAGGATACACATAAATGCGCCCTGAGATTTCACTTGGTCTAGATAATAACATATAAAATGCTCTTCAACCCATGAAAAAATTTACCTACACTTTCTTGTAGATAGGGACGGAAAGGGCTAAAGCAAATATCAGTCGAGTTTTTACCGGGGGAGCAGTGCCTCCGGACTATATAGGGGCACAAGACCCCAGGGATCTTGTTTTTTTCCGGTCAAACCAATGCCAAACGACTGTCTGTATATAGCGGATCAAAAGTTTGGCTATATACATAAAATTAAACTAACTATTACGTCACCCTGTAATTTCCGAATTAAAATTTTATACTTGTTATAGCGGTCGTAGCAATACAGGTTCTTTCTAAATTTTAACCGTCTGTCTGCAACGGTTTCAAAGTTTGGCCAAATATATATGAAATTAATCCAACTAATGGGACACACTTTAATTTCTAACTTTAAATATTTAAACTTATTATAACAGACATAGTAACGAACATTCTGTGAACATTTCAAGTGTTTGTCTATACCGGTTCAAAAGATAGGATCATAAAGGTGAAATTACGGGATCTATGGGGTCACCCTTTAATTTTAATTTTTTATTACTTTTTGTTTTTGGGAGCTATTGTGATAATCACTTTTTTTAATTTTAAATTGGTGACCTATAAGGCTCATAATACACGTAAAAACATGTATGTTATATGGGGACACCCTTTAATTTTTTTAAATTTTAAAATTTTTCTTTTAAAATGGGACCAATCTGTAAGCATAACCTTTCTAATAATGAAAAAATCTTTTAAATCGGTTCAGAAATTACCGAGTTCTGGAGGCACAAACTTACAAAAAAAAAGCAACACACAGACGAATTGATAACCTCCTTCTTTTTTTGAAGTCGGTGAAAAATAAAATATATCTGAAACCTATTTTCGAACCAATTTTTCATACAAATCTTGTAAATATGTATGTCTAAGTCAACTTTAGAAATGACTTCTTATGATTTTTTTATTGCTTTTTAACAAAAATATAAACAAAATATATTTAAGAAAATACTCTTTTAGTTGTTCGATTTTTTTAAGCTGAAAAGCCTTGCTTACAATACATGGGAAAATTGTAGCTATAACTAATTCTGTGGCAATAAGGAATAAGTGCTTAAGTCGACTTAAGCAAAAATTAAGTTACTGGCACCTTTGAAATCTCGGTACTTCAAAGTACCCGTGTGCAAAGTTTCAATTATTTTGTACTATTTTTTAGGAAGTTATAGCAAAAAAACTTTCTGCTTATCAATGCCGAATCGTATTTGGAAAAAAGCTTAAGAAACTACAAGGAATTTTTTAAAATCATAGAAAATCCTTTTACAACTTATTAATTGCAACGCCTGCTATAAGATATTTTTCAAAATCATACGTTTGACTCCCATAGGTAAACTTTATAGATAAGTTATTTAAAAAAAAAAAAATTATTTTAAAGTTTAAAATTGCTCTTCTACAAAACTTAAAAATCAGACTTAAGCACTTTTTCCTTATTGCCACAGAATTATTGCTACAATTGTAGATATAAATGAAAAACTTGTGTCAACATACCAATACAATTTGAATGTGTCTAGGCTCATTAAAACCAATTTGTACCTTAAAAATGGTCGTTTTTAAGTAAAATGTACTTTTATCCCTTTTTTGACTTTCGTTGTTGTTGTTGCAATTGCTATTTAGGGTGCCTAGACCCGTTTAGGTTGTATTGGTATGGAGTCCCTGTAAATTAATTTTTTTTTACATCGTGAAGGGGCAAGTTTAGTAGGGTAGTTTATTTTCGATTGGCATATACTTTGAATTGTTATTCTTTACCTAAGTATATCCATTAAAATATTTGTTTCCCTGAGGTATGGTAAAGTTAAGTGTAGGCCATTCCATTTTGTTTTAATATAAACTATCTGTTGTCCACTGTGCTTATGTTTATTTAAGTTATTTTGCCACATTAAATATACGTTAATTATGATTTGCCACTTGGATTTTTTTTCTAATTTATTTTCTTATTTGATTGCGGTGTGGATGAAGCGTGCCAAAATTAAATAAATTTTCAAGCTGTCAAATTCATTTTCAAAAATTTACTCAAGTTAAGAGTAGTTTGTATCCTCACTAGTATGGTTGTTAAATAAATGAAAAGTTTATTTAAATTGACACGCTTAACTTGAAATGTAGTTTGTAATGACTGCAAAGGAATTTGGAAAAATTTTGAAAATTATATAAAAAAAAAAAACAATGTTAATGATCAAGTAATCAAATCCGGCTTGAACACACAACCAAACCAAATATTAAAACAAAAAAATTAAGATCTCTTTTTAAACGCATACCTTTCACTTTTTACTGAATATAAAATTTCCATATATGTAAAAATACTTTCCACAAAAAAAAAAAAAAAAAATCCATTTCCCTAAAAGCGTCTCAAATCAATGAGCCATGCATGCCATGCCACATTTGGTTGAAATTTAATACACATTTTGTAATTTTTTATCAGCTGAAAAGCACAGGAACAAAACAATCTTCATAAAATGTTACAGATGATGTTACAGCGACAAAGAGAACATTTAAAGTCTGCTATTTCATATCATTGCAAATACTCGTAAATAGCAAGATTGGGCTATTTAAAACCTAAATTAGCATTTCTCAGCAGCATCTTGCTGACATTGAAATTGTTTAAAATTAGTGTTCCATATTCTTGACTCTTTACTTAAATAAAGTCGTATGAGAAAAAATCATTATTCATGAGTTAAAGAAAAAGAATACAAATGAAAACAAATTCCGTTTGCTATAATTGTCGCCGTGTTGTCAGCTACTTAATGATATTGAAGCCGACAGCTACATCGGTAACTCTGACATTGTTGTAGAAATACTTATTTTGCTTTTATAAAATTAAATAACTTTTTCAGAAACTTATAAATATTTCCTCCAAAACTTTTTGTTTGTATATGAATTTGTAATTTACAATTTTGTGACATTTTTTTTTGTTGAATATAATAGAAATTAGCCTATGTTGACGACAGCCACATGTAGCCTTGCCGGCTTCAAAAGAATCGTTTACCTATAAACGTGTGTATTTTATTTTTGACAGTTTGTAGTCGGTATGCTGATGATGTCTATGTGTTTAATGTACCTAGGTTTTAAAACAGAGATATCATTTATTTAAAAATCAAACGCATTTTAAAAAATATACATACATATTTATATTCTTAATATTAATTATATGTTATGTTACAGTCATGATTTTCATTTTCAAAGAAATATTGAAATTTTTGTTTTAATTTTTCGAAAATTGTGTGTAAAAATTTTTTGTAAAAATAATTTTTTGTAAAATTTTATTCGAAAATTTTTTGAAAAATTTTTAAAATTTTTTTTTATATTTTTCTGTAAAATATCTTTCCTTCCTCATTATGACACATGGGGGGTCCTTTTAACTGCTCCTATTTATCAGTGGGTACCCTGTGGGTCCATTGGCTACCTCTATGCGTATTGCTTTCTATTAAGGTCTCTAATACAAATCAAAGCAGAAAAACCCTACCAATCTAAAAACAAACAAAAATCGCCCCTCGCAGGGGGTTATTGATCCCCCGAGATCTGTATGCACTCCTTGCGATCTACCTGTCACAGTCTAATATTTATTTGACAAAAAAAGGCAAAACAGAATCATTAAAGCCGAAAAAAATTTAAAAAAAACGTAAAAAAATATAGGTGGGCGTGGTTTTTGGCCCGTAGCCTCCAAAGGAATGATCCGATGTTGCTGAATTGCAATAACAAAATGTTCGAAACTATGCCTGACAGATTGGTGTGCTTAAATTTTTTTTGGATCTCTTCTGGTGCCTTGGCAAATGACATTACCACACTAACACGGACAGACGGACGGACAGACGGACATCGCTTAATCAACTTCTCTATGTATAAGGATCCAGAATATATATACTTTATGAGGTCGGAAATGAATATTGTAGAAATTACATACGGAATGACAAACTTATATATACCCTTTCCACCTGTGGTGAAGGGTATAAAAATATGTTACTCTATATCATATATATACATATGTATGTATATTCTTAATATTAAAAATATGTTATGTTACACTCATAATTTTAATTTTCAGAGAAATATTGAAAATTTTGTTTTAATTTTTGGAAAATTGAGTCTAAAAATTTTTGGTAAAAATATTTTTTTAAAAATTTTTTGTAAAATTTTATTCGAAAATTTTTTAAAAAAAATTTTTTTCAAATATTTTTCTGTAAAATATCTTTTTGAAAATGCTTTGCAATTTTTTTTGTAAATATTTTTGAAAAAAAATTTTAAAATTTTTTTTAAAAAAATTTTTTAAAAAATTTTTTTTTTAAAAATTTGATTGAAATTTTTTTGTTAAATTTTGGACCTTTCTCCAATCTATACTGAGTTAGAATGGTCAGACTAAAGCAAAAAGAAATCCTTACAAAAAAAAAAAATTCATCATATTGACACATGGGGGGTCCTTTTAACTGCTCCTATTTATCACTGGGTTCCATTGGCTACCTCTATGCGTATTGCTTTCTATTAAGGTCTCTAATACAAATCAAAGCAGAAAAACCCTACCAATCTAAAAACAAACAAAAAACGCCCCTCGCAGGGGGTTATTGATCCCCCGAGATCTGTATGCACTCCTTGCGATCTACCTGTCGCAGTCTAATATTTATTTGACAAAAAAAGGCAAAACAGAATCATTAAAGCCGAAAAAAATTAAAAAAAAACCAATAAAAATATTGGTGGGCGTGGTTTTTGGCCCGTAGCCTCCAAAGGAATGATCCGATGTTGCTGAATTGCAATACCAAAATTTTCGAAACTATGCCTGACAGATTGGTGTGCTTAAATTTTTTGTATCTCTTCTGGTGCCTTGGCAAATGACATTACCACACTAACACGGACAGACGGACGGTCGGACAGACGGACGGTCGGACAGACGGACGGTCGGACAGACGGACAGACGGACATCGCTTAATCAACTTCTCTATGTATAAGGATCCAGAATATATATACTTTATGGGGTCGGAAATGAATATTGTAGAAATTACACACGGAATGACAAACTTATATATACCCTTTCCACCTGTGGTGAAGGGTATAAAAATGGAATACAATTTCATCATTTATAAATGTAAGAGTGAGATGAAAAACTCTGTGATGGCATAAAATAAGAACGGACTTCGTTTTCCTCGAGATATATTTTCTATGAGTTTTGATATTTAATATACACCTAAGGCTGATGTCAGAGTGCGCGCTACAAGCGAAGCTATAATACACGCTATAAACCAGTACATTTATTTTTGCTATGTGTTCGCTCAAAACATGTCAGAGTGTGAGCGAAGCTGATGCGAGTTCATGCTACAAAGCAGGTTGTGTAATTGTTTGTAAAAGCAAAATTTTCGGGTTTTTTTTTTGGATTGCAAAAAAGTTGACCACAAAGGGAGCCAATAATGACGAAAGTTTAATGGTAATGATTTTGTTTTTAATCAATTATTAACGAAACTTTTCATTGGAAAGCATTACCATTAATAAAAACAATGGTAATTACAAACAATTTTATTGCATTATTTATAATTTAATGCTAATGAAACGTCCAAATAATGTATGGTAGTTTAAAACATTTTTGTTAAAAATTGAATTTTTTATTTCCTGTGCCCGCCACGTGTTAAAATCTTACAGAAAATTGTTTTTGTAAAAAATTTACAGAAAATTGTTTTTGTGAAATTTTTATAGTTTTTTTTTGTAATTTTTTAAAGAAAATTATTTTGTAAAAAATATATAGAATTTTTTTTTTTAATTTTTAGTAAACATTTTTTTTTTAAATTTTTTTTAAAAATTTTATAGAAAATTTCTTGGAAAACTTTTATTAAAATTTTTTTTTCTTAAAATGTTATTGAAAACTTTTTTATACATTTTTTTCAAAATTTTTTGTAAAAATTATTTTGGAAATTTTTTTCAAAAATTTTATTTGTAAAAATTTGCAGCAACAAATTTTGGAAATTTTTTTGTAGAATTGTTTTTGATAATTTTTTTTGAAATATTATTTTGTTAAAATTTTTTTGAAAATTTTTTGTAAATTGTATTTCCGTGTCAGACTGAAGCGACAAAACTGAATGACAGATAATTTCAGAAAATTACTTTGTTTGTAATTCTTAGTGCACCTCTGTATAATGACAATTTAACCAAAAATCTATAAAATAAAAAGTTTATTCATATTAGCCATACATTAAAAATGGCATTATCGTTACATAATAATGTTATACATTTTGATAATGAATATTTAACACTCAGCACATATTTAAAGGTTGAATTGATTCAATTATTTCTCACATCATAATTATAACGACAAAAAAAAAAGTTTAAATATGCCGTGGGGAAGATAAAAAATATGCTTTTATTCGGGTTGTATTTAGTTTGAGTAACATGCAGCATAAAAGTTAAAATAAATATATGGTTCATAGTTATAATCAATTTATTATGTACCGCTTGTATTTAATGTACACTTTTTTCATACTAATAGTGTTTTGTCTTGAAGGTGTTAAAATCGTTCATATTAATCTGGAGTAATGGCAATACCATTGGCACTTTTTTTTTTTTGCTTAAAATTATTACTTCAGTTTTTATTTCTATTTTCGCTTTTGGTACATTTGAGATCACACATTGGCAAGTGTTTTGTTATGATTTTTTTCTTCAAATGGTTTTGAAAGAAGTCAAGAGAAAAAATAAAATAAAGGCATGAAACAAATTATGCTAGAGTTAGAAGCAATGAAGGGTACTTCAAAAAATTCTTTTTTCCTACCTTCATAGATCTAACAGCAGTAGTATCACCACAAACTAAGAGTGGTAATGCTAATTCTATAATAGCAACACAATGAAGACTCTCAGTCGAAACAAACCAAAAAGTCTTATAGTTTTCCAAGTCAAGTACTTATTTTACACGAACCATTATTTCCTTATTTTTACTCCCCTCGTAAATTTATTTCCCTATATCCTAAAATGTTGAAACTTATAGGTCAAGTTTGAAAGTTTTATAGTGATGGATCCCGGTGATATTATAATGTCCTGGCAAAGTATTGATTGGTGGGTACCGAGTATCCAATATTTGATCTTTTTTGACTATTCAATGCTGAAATGTATGAATGTATGAATGAATGTATGTATGAATGTATGAATTTTAATAAAATTTTTTGTGAGGAGGTACCTTAGTAACTCGGTTCAAATATAGAATACTTTATTCCACAAAAATATCTCATTTCCAAGAAAAAAAAAAAAAAAATAGAAAAATGTAGTAATAGTACGCAATTTAACCGAATTAAAGATACTGCAAACTTGGCAGCACCTGTTATTTTTGTCAGCGGGAAATTTTAAACACCATTTACAGAACTCTAAAATAGTTTTGAATTTTATATAAATTTTAGAATTTTTTATAAAGCCTATGTCCTTAGTAGTTATCCAGGGATGGGTACCTTTTATAAAGTAAGTACATAAACCATATCTGAAGCACTATAAAAGTATAAATCTTAAGATTTGCTTACATTAATTTTTAAGGAAAAAAAAAACAATATATTGTCAGGATGCAAACGAAGCACAGTGCTTTGTTCCATAGACAAAAATACAAAAAATAATTATATCTGGTATTGTAACGAAAGTTATACTATTCGACAGCTAACACCATAATTCGAACCCATGTGAAAGAATTTTTAAGTTTTGGCTGCTATTGACGTCACCAGAGATCGCAAAATTCATATTAAAAACAGCTACACACATTTAAATTTCGGAAGCAGTTGATCGAAATTTGGTTTTTCTAGTAGCTAACCTTATTAGCAACTAACTGTGCCCGCCACTTCGTCAGTGTCCTTGCAATATTTTGTTCGATTTTACTTTGAAAGCAATCCACACCAAACACCCTTACTTTTTTAGTGCTTCATTTATGGTTTATGTATTTACTTTGTATAAAGGTTCTCAACCATACTAAAATAAGTAAATAAATAAACCATAACTGAAGTACTAACCGATATGCTTAAACTATGCATATGCTTTTTCTCTACTTTCTCTTGGAAATAAGATACTTTTGCCGAAAAAAGTATCCTATATTAGAATCTGAATACTAAGGTACCTCCTCACAAATTTTTGTTAAAATCAATCCAGTGGTTTTTACGTGATGCGAACGCGAAAGAAAAGCAGACAGGTAGACGGAAATGAGTTACTACTTTATTATATCTGTGGCAATAAGGAATAAGTGCTTAAGTCGACTTAAGCAAAAATTAAGTTACTGGCACCTTTGAAATCTCCGTACTTCAAAGTACCCATGTGCAAATTTTCAATTATTTTGTAAAATTTTTCAGGAAGTTATAGCAAAATAACTTTCTGCTTATCTTTTTTCAATGTCGAATCGCATTTGGAAAAAAGCTTAAGAAACTACAAGCTATTTTTGGAAATAATAAAAACTTTTCACACAACTTATTAATTGCAACGCCTGAGTACTTTTGGTAGATATCAGATATTTTTCCAAATCATACGTTTGACTCCCATAGGTAAAGTTTAAAGATAAGTTATTTTTTTAAAATTTTTATTTTAAAGTTTAAAATTGCTCTCCTACAAAACTTAAAAATCAGACTTAAGCACTTTTTCCTTATTGCCACAGATATGTATAGATAATACGTTATTAGAAGTTTTTACAAATATTTTGTTAAAGTGACTTCCTATTGCACGTAAAAAGTCATAATATTTAAATTAATATTAATATTATACAAAAATAAAAAATATGGTATTCTGGTTTTTTCCTGTTTTTGCTAATTTGTTGTGTTTTCTAATAGCAAGGTCAAAAAGAGTTAAGAAAATTTTCCCGTAACTTTGAAAAAAATTAAATTTGTGTCCATTTTTTTTATTTTGGCTCGAATTTCTCTACTTTGAGGTGAGTTCAAGTGAGTGTCTGTGGTCCAGTAAATTTAACGAACATAACATTTTAGTCCCAGGGAATTGATATAATATTTTAATTTGCCAATAGGTGGATATGATTTAGAAAACCTTTCTTAAATTCAAATAATAATTGGTCGATTATGTAAGGCAACTTTTTTCAGTTGCCATAAAGTTATCGATAGTGCTATTTTGACAGTCTGGCAACTGGAAATAAAAGTAAATAATCAAATAGTTTTTAATAAATAACAAAAAAATACAAAAAAATTTTATTTTTTTTGAGATTAATATCCAATCTCTTTAAAAATGGTCCTAAGCAAACTCGTAAATTTAGAGCAAGTTTATCATCAAGCAAGTTTATCATTATCATGTTCCAGCCAAGGAAGATAAATCTAAAAAGAAAACATACAATACTCCGCATCCACGTAAAGATCCTCCTATAAATTACAACGGTTGGTTGAATATGAAGCCTTTGATATACGAAGTTTCCGATCATTTTCATAAAAAGTTGAAAAGCTGGTACCAGGTACTGATAAAAGATGTATGTCTAAAAATACGAAGTATTATTCGTATCATGGTTATTCTTTTGTCGCATTGCAGATGTTATGTTTGGAAATACGTGAGCAACACAGGAAGAGGGCCAGTATACGTTGTCTGTATGATTATGAGGTAAGAGATGAAATATAGTTTCAGTCCAGTTTTTACTTTACTTTACTTTACTTTACTTTACTTTACTTTACTTTACTTTACTTTACTTTACTTTACTTTACTTTACTTTACTTTACTTTACTTTACTTTACTTTACTTTACTTTACTTTACTTTACTTTACTTTACTTTACTTTACTTTACTTTACTTTACTTTACTTTACTTTACTTTACTTTACTTTACTTTACTTTACTTTACTTTACTTTACTTTACTTTACTTTACTTTACTTTACTTTACTTTACTTTACTTTACTTTACTTTACTTTACTTTACTGTGAAAAAAAATCAACAGCAAACACAAATTTATGGTTGCCATCTTGGCAACTAAAATTAACAACTTTTAGTTGGCAGTTGCCATACGTAATACAACTTCGGCAACTGACAACGAAATTGAGGTTGGGTTGCCATCCATAATCGAACTATAAAAAAAAAACATTAGGCTGGTTGTCGGTAGAAGTGATAGTCGAAAAACTTTTCGAATAGACACACATAAGGATTTGATCAGTCATTTGTTAATATCCACAGATCCACTTATCTTTTCAAGAGGGAATATTACGATAGAAAATAATATAGATTTTAAAGATATTTATAAATATGTCCAAAAAGAAAGTGTCGTTAATGATGAAAAGAGTGTTTCAAGTAGTGGCGATGAGCTTTGAAAGGATTTTTTTCTAAAACTAATTGCCCGTGATCGCGTGTGAGTAAATTTTTTCTAGCCGTGATTATGCGTAACCGCGAGTCAAAAACAGTTATGAGCACTTCTGTACTAATAGGTTTTCACAAGTTTCATGAAATTTGCATAATTTTTGTAAGATTTATTGCATTTTTTCTACAAAGGACATTTGACAGGATCAAGAGTCCTTTTTTCAAGAGCGATTATTATCGATTTAACAAATAGCATATATGTATGTATAAGATAAATATAAGCAAATATAAGAACTTTTGCTTTTTGGAACATGGGCGGTAGAGGTGTTAAAAAATAAAATTTTACTTAATTGGGCTTAATATAACAGCCCTGTAAAGTTTCAAAAATCAGTGTCAACTCCTTCTATTTTTGTCGCATCGTTATATGGTAACAAAAAAATATTTATGGAAAAATTTGTGATGGATTTTCTTTATTTAAAGCTATAAAATTATTTTTTTTAATTAAAGACAAAAAAGTGCAACCTGTTTTTGAAATAAATCAAACGCATGACATTTTATATTTTTATTAATTTTGTGGATCATTTTGATTATAAGTAATTGATGGTAATGAACATATTTATATAAATAAATAAATAATTTTAAACCAGGTTTAAGAAATCGTTCAAATTATTTACCCAGGAAATGAAATTTTAATTAATGCACAAATTTAAATTAATGCACTAAACTTTATGCACACTTTATGTATAAAGTGTGTATAGAGCCGCGCACTTAGACTTATTAGTGAAATCTTATTTTAATAAAATTTTAAATTTTTAGTGACAGCACGTGTTTTCTATTAAATCTTAATTTTTTTATATTCGTATAATTTTTTTTTTCAAAAGTCAGTGTCAACTCCTTCTATTTTTGTCGCATCGTTATATGGTAACAAAAAAATATTTATGGAAAAATTTGTGATGGATTTTCTTTATTTAAAGCTATAAAATTATTTTTTTTAATTAAAGACAAAAAAGTGCAACCTGTTTTTGAAATAAATCAAACGCATGACATTTTATATTTTTATTAATTTTGTGGATCATTTTGATTATAAGTAATTGATGGTAATGAACATAGTTATATATATAAATAAATAAATAATTTTAAACCAGGTTTAAGAAATCGTTCAAATTATTTACCCAGGAAATGAAATTTTAATTAATGCACAAATTTAAATTAATGCACTAAACTTTATGCACAATTTATGTATAAAGTGTACATAGAGCCGCGCACTTAGACTTATTAGTGAAATCTTATTTTAATGAAATTTTAAATTTTTAGTGACAGCACGTGTTTTCTATTAAATCTTAATTTTTTTATATTCGTATAATCTCTTTTTTTGTTGGTGAATTTAATTTTTTTAGGTAATTTTCAGTTTTTGATTATTTTTTATGGAATTTCTTTTAGAGTGAATTTTTTGTTTTTATTAATAGCGTGCTATTATTTTTGAGGACTTTAGCTTTTTGTTGATACAAGGTTTTTTTTTAGTAATATTGTGATTTTCAGTAAAAATTTCAATTTGGTGAAATTTTGTTCGAATTGCGATTTTTGGGAGAATTTCTAATTTTTGGATTAAACTTGAAATTTTTGAAACTTCCGTTTTAAGTTGTTATTGTTATTGTTATTTCTGTAATGATTTAGATTTTTGGTTCATGTTTTAGTCATTTTTTAGTGAAATGATTTTTTTTCATTTTAGTGAAAATGTGACATTTTGGTTAATTTTAAGTAATTAAAGAAATGAATTGTAAAAGCCAGGCTTAAGTATTGTTGAAAGATTTTTTTTTATAAAATTAGGTGATTAATTTAATAGAAATTAGAAATCAGAAATCAGCATTCTTCGTATCTATCTACTTTGGGTAGTATTTAGTTGTAAACATCATCTATTTAATCAATCAAACTCAGATAATATAATATGAGAATCTTCTTCGTTTTAATGAACTGAGGATAGGTGAAAATTTGAGAATAGGCACCTCCAATTTTCACATAGCGGGAAGTACTATAGCTTCCAATTGTAAAAACTAACAAAGGGCTAAACCTAAATATTAAAAGGTGTCCCCATAGGTTACACGTTTACAGATGATATGTATTACTTTAAAGTTTTTTCCAGAAACTGCACTCGACCTATACCTTCGTATAGGTCGTAAAGTAAGAATTCCAAAATTTAGCTAGGTAAGATTAAAATGAAGTTAATGGTACTCCTCCAGTGAAAAAGTTGAGTTTAATGATGCTCCTCCAGTGAAAAATATTTAGTTATAAATGATGCTCCACCAATGTCCGACTTATTAAAAATATTTTACTAGGTTATACCCGATAACCAAACCGTTTACACGTGGCTGATTAATGCAACCACCAATAACAGCACCGCATTACTCGAAAACCGAGCAACAAGGACGGCCTGATTGACTTTAACGCGATAACGCAATTATGCGCGCACATTGTTTGTCAACCCGTAGCTCTATGAATAGAATTTTAATTTAAAATTTTTTTTACCAGTTTATTCTTCTTGTTTACATTCAATGTGCATGGATAGCTTACTTTATTTTGAACAGCTGTGCAAGGAAGGGGGAAAAATAGGCGTGACCGTCACGATTGCAATTTTCACTTCGAGGGGAATAAACTTTTAAGGGGATCAAATATTTCACTTCTTATTCTCGATGTGACAGTTTAAAAAAGCTACATCGTCAGCACAAATGTCAAGGTGTGGACCTGGTTGCTAGTTGCCATATCAGACACAAGTATAAAATGCTTTCCAAAGTACTACCTTGTGAAACTCTGGCTTTTTTTAAACATTTATTTTAGTGTCAATGACTGTTTTTTTGACCTTTTGTTTGCTTTTCTTTGAAGTTCGATGCCCTTTTGTCTGTTATGAAGTAAATTTCTTGCAAGTGTTATCTATACACTAGCTGTGCCCGATCACCACTTCGTTAGCGTCCTTGCAATATTTTGTTCGATTTTTCTTCGAAAGCAATCCACACCAAAGACCCTTACTTGTTTTAGTGTTTCAGGTATGGTTTATATAAAGGTTCTCATCCCTACTAAAATAAGTAAATACATAAACCATAACTGAAGCCCTAACCGATAAGCATAAAGTAAATACATAAAAAATAACTGAGCACTAACCGATATGCTTAAACTATGCATATCGGTTAGTGCTTTAGTTATGGTTTATGTATTTACTCTATATAAACGGGGTTATACTTACTAAAATAATTGCGTACTTTCATTGCTTTTTCTCCACTTTCTATTGGAAATAAGATACTTTTGCGGAAAAAAAGTATCCTATATTGGAATCTGGACACTAAGGTGAGGTGAGTACATCACAAAATTTTTTTAAACTCCATCCAATAGTTTTTACGTTATACGAACACGAAAAGAAATACAGGAAATGAGTTACTGTTTTATTATATATATATATATATATATATATATATATATATATATATATATATATATATATATATATATATATATATATATATATAATAAAACTGTTACACAACCTTCTCTGTACATGAAATATTTTTTGAAAATTTTTTTGTGGTGCACAATTTTTGACCGTCTGTAAAAACTACTGGATAAATTTTAATAACACTTTGTGAAGAGGTACCTTAGTATCTTGGTTCAAATATAGGATACTTGTTCTCCCGTAAAAATATCTCGTTTCTTAAGCAGATAGAGAAACAATTGTGAAATTACCCATTTTACGGATTTAAAGGCGCTGCAAATTTGGTATCACCTTTTATTTTTGAAAGCGGGACATTTTAAACTATTTAACTCTACAATAATTTTGGAATTTGATATAAACTTTAGAATTTTATATAAAGCCTATATTCCTAAAAAAATTACCAAGGGATGGGTACCTTTGTATAAAGTAAATACATAAACCATAACTGATGCATAATTTAAGTGAGAGTCTTAAAATTTGATGCGGATTACTTTCTAAGCAAAGTCGTACAAAATATTGTAGGGACGCTGACGAAGTGGCGGGCAGAGCTAGTTGGTAGAATTTTCGAAAACTAATTTGACTTTAAGCAGTCCTTACGCTACATTTTCCAAATAAACTGTAACAAATAAATCAAAAAGAATTCAGAAAACCACAATACCAAATCTTTTTTTGATTAAGACATTTTATTGCATTGTGTATTAGAGATTTTAAATTGTGTGAAAATAAAATGGAAGTAGCTTAATTTCAGTTTTTTTGTACTATTTTAGGTAAATTTCATCGAAACGTACATTCGTCCGCTTCTTGTGTGTCACGTTGTTACTTTTAACCAACCACTTCGCTTGATTTTAAGTAGAGTAGTTTAGTTAGTGGTTTATAATATTTTCCATTTATATCTTTTAGTTACGTTACGTTTTGTTTCGATTGTTTTGTATTGTAGTGTAGTGTTTTGTTTGTTTACTCTTATAAAACGAAAAGTTTTTAGCGGCGCTCCAGCAGTCAAATTACAGCTATTGAACAATTCGGTCGGCCGTCTTCAGTTATTTTAAGCGGGGTATTTCAAAATTAGTAAATTTACAAAATAACCAAAATAAACAATGTAAGAAATAAACAAAGCAAGTAATTAAAAAATTAAAAAGAAATAAATTATATTGTGCGTCCACCGTATTGTTAATTAAATTAAACAAATTTCTTTTTTTTTTGTCTATAAAAAAGTATTTTTTTTTGGTTTTGGCTATAAAAAATTAGATCAAAACAATAAGATTTTTATTTTCATTCATGTACCTTTAATCTTTAGTGTCTCAAACCCAAGTTTTTGAAATATCCGGTTTACACAACGTGTACCCACCACATGAAAGTGCCCATAAATGTATCAAAAAAAAAAAAAAGAAATAAATAAAAAGATTTTCATTTTAACAACAAAAGTGACAAAGAAAATTATGCAAAATCACTGATGTGCGAGTGACTAAATTAAATTTTTAATGTTTTAGCAATTGTTATTGGTTTTTTTATATTTAAACATTAAAGACATAAAAACTAACGGTTAAACAAAATCATAAATAAACGGTTAAACAAAATCATAAATATGTAAATAAAATGACTTTCACAAAAAAAACTAGATGAAAAATTGCACTAACAAGTGGTAATAATTTAACCAGGATGCAAAAAAGTGTTTAATATACAATTGTGTTATTTAACAAAAAAAAAAATAAATAAATAAATACGTTTAATTTTACATTTCAACGTTTAATTTTAAATTTCAACCTTTTTTTTGAAAGAAAAACTCCATCAATATTTTTTAGAAATGTTGTGACTTAACGACAACTTACACTCGCGTTCAGCTGATTAGAGTGAAAGAATTTTTAATAGTTTTTGTAATAAAATAGTAGCGGTATTCAGTGCTCGATGCAAATGGTCTTGCAAAACTGTAAGAGCATATCATAGCTTTTTTGTGATATCCAACAACAAAATACTTTTTGTTTTTGTTAAATTTGAATGATATAACGCATTTTCATTTTCGCAAGACCATTTGCATCAAACACTCAATACCGCTACTATTGTAATTGATAGTAAAAATACGTATTGTAAGTCCACTTCATTTATTACGACTTCTTTGATGAGTATTAGACTTGGGAAAATAAAAAGGGTTGCCCACCCCCCCATTTTTTCCGTTTGTTAAAAGATGAAAAATGAGCGCTCACTCATTAGGATCGGAAGTCGGGAACCCGTGCCGTATCTGGCCTGTAGTTGTGAAAACTGCGTGCTTCCAGGCGGATGAAGCGGAATTAAAAACTGTGAATTAAGAAAAATCATTTTGAAAATTGTTATTTATTTGTTTGTTAGTTTGTTTGTTTTTTTTTGTTTTGCTTAGATTTCAAATTTAATGTTGTAATGTACAAGACAAATTATATTTAAGAAAAACTGCAACTATTAAAATAAGCTTGAAAATATTTAAGACAGTTAACATTTTTTCTATGTCTAATTGAATATCCTTACCCACAGTCTACATTAGACATAAAATGATAAACATTAACACTAACATCATGTTAGTGTTAAATGTAAACTGCCCATATTAATGTTAATTCCAAGTGTTAACAT